>VZTL01052150.1:0-37074 GCA_013400535.1 Scopus umbretta | reverse complement strand
GAAAAGTAACTGAAGGTTGCGCAACCCAGGCGATAAGCACGGAGGAATAACCACCCCGATTTCGCACCTTCGGGGACCCCCTTTTTTTAAAGGCTCTCCTTCCAAAAGCCTTCGNCCGCCCGCCCGCCCTCGGGCCCGCTCTCCTCCCGCTTCCCACCCCTGGCGCCGCAACCCTTTCCCGCCTTTCCGCGGGCCCCGCTCCTGTCGGCTCCCTGTGGAGGCGTCGTGCTCGGCCCCAGCCACCGAGAAGTCCCCGTTTCGCCCCTCAGCCGGACGCCCACCAGCCCGGCACGGGGGGTCTGTAAGATGGCGGGGCTTCCCGCCTCTGTTCCTCGTGTGGTGGGACTCCAGGCGCAGCAGCGAGGCCGGGCGTGAGGGCGGACGCTTTTATTGTAGGTAGGCCCTTAACGTGCCAAGTAGACTTGGTAAGTCACTGAATGTGGCTTGCGTTAAAAAAGACAAGTGCTAAGGGATGTGAAAAAAGCGTACGTCGGATGCGTTGAACAACTGGTTGCCCAGCGTCTTCGCAAAGTATGAGAAGGTGAGGAGGAGCAAGGAGTTCAGTTCATCTCGCTGTGCTGCAGCATCCAGGCTTCCCGTGGGATGCTGGCTACGCGTCTGGCACACGTAGCCGTAGGGACACATTTGAAAAATATGTGAGAACGAAGTGATGAGCCACAAAACCGATTTAAGGATTGTGTACGAGGAAGTCGGACCACTTACCATACTAAGAAGGAGATGCAATTTGCTAACAGCACGTACATACCTTCATAGGGGAACATACTAGGAATCAAAAGGAATTAAACCTTGTAGAGGAAAAGAACAGAGAGTTGACGTCTGGAAGCTGAAGTTGGACAAATTCAAATTGGAAATTTTATCAATGGGATTGATAAAACTGAGACAAATTGCAGAGGGAACTTGTGTTTTCTTCTTTGGAGATCTTCAAATAAAACAAGGTGTCTCTGTGGAAAAATATACTCTATCCCAATAGAAATAGTCGGACTTGCCATAGGTGTAATTGGTGTAATTGGATAAAATTTAGTGGCTAGGGATATCTAGTAGGTCAGACTAAAAGACTTAGTGCTCCATCATTCTGGCCTCAAATTGTATGAACAGGACAAAGCAAAACATGTTAAATGCATACACCTTATACTCTGGTTTCTGTCATTTACTGAAAGTTTTGTCCTGCTGCCTCATTTAACTAAGTTTTCTTCTGTGATTTTACTCCCATGTATTCCATCATTTTTCAGGTGATACTGTCTGACACACCTTTGTAAATGTAGATCAATATTTATCCTGAAATGTGTTTCACTGTGCTTTTTAAGAGTTGAGTTTAATGACATGGACAGAAAGCTCAGACATCTTTTCTGGCTTTTTGACACAGAGATGAATGATGAATGAAGCCGTGTAAAATAAAGGTGTAGACAAAAACTGTCATGTAAACTAGTCAAAACCCAGGCTGTCAAAACCTGCAACACATTACAATAACAAGTTAGCAAGTTGCTATCTAAAAATTTAGCATAATTAGCACTTCCGTTCAAAACCTTCCAGTTTGTTTAAAATCTCAAATACTCTCTAATTCCATACCTATCTCTTTATTTTTGCCTTACCCCATTGTCTAGAGGTTGTTAGTCCTACAGCTGTCATTATCTGTTTGCCCTGTGTATTGAAGTTATTTTCAAATAAAAGGTCTTCATGATTAGAACTGCCTGGAGGAGCATAAATAAAGTGTCGCTATTCAGTCATTTTTTACACATGCAGCTTGTGTGGTATAACAGGCTACCTCTTCTGTCACACTCAATGCCCATGTGAAATCTTGGCTTCACTAAAGTCAACGGCAGGTGTCTTCTGCTATTCCCCATCTTTCACATGGTTCTTTAAACGATGCTACAACTAATTTCTGCAGTTCTTGGCATCTCAGTGATTTACCACTCTCTTAAGAAATTCAGGGACTGTGTTCAGTTCCTGGCTCTGGGACTCCTCTGTCAGGTTATTTCACATTTCTGTGTGTGACCTTTTCCATGTGTAAAATGTGGATAATGACACCACTTAAAGGGATTTGCTGTCTACAGATGCAAAATCCTTAGAAGAGCTAAGTATCAAACCTAATTATCTGGTATTACTCCCTGCAGTTGGTTTCTGAAATAAGAGTGTACCATGACTCAAAAGTCAACACTCATCGGTAGTACTCACATCTCTTACCACAGAATGAAAAACAGATGAACAATGAATACAGACTTCTGCAGATATCTCATTCCTACTTGCCTCTGGAAATTTATCACCTCTCTCTTCAACAGTGAAGCTGATTTCCCTTTAATCCACTTTTTAACCAGGTGGTGATCTCAATCATCCCATTCCTCTACTAAACCATCTGCAGCTTCCTTACTACTTCTTAATAAGCACAAACAAGAACCCCAAGATTTGCTTCTCAATAATAGCCTTTCAACCTGTAAGAATGTTTAATTTCACAGGCTGAAACTGTAGGCTAATGACTAATTAGCAGAAAGGTGTCAAATACATGTCTGCGTGTGTTACACACCCAGGTCGTACACAGTATCTACATATGCCTGTGACTGACAACAGATATGTTGGTACGCCCTTGGAAATGGATGTTCTTTTAGGAAGAAGTCCTGCTTTCTTTTGACCTTGTCCTAAATGCAGTGATTTCCTTCTGTCTTAGAAACCGCCTATTCTTTCCCTCCTTTTTCCCCTCCCTTGAGACCTGGGATTCTGCTGGCACCTATTCTGTTTCAAGGGCCGTACTTAAAGATCTGTAAATCAAAAAATCCTACTGATCCTTTTAAGGAATTTGATCATGCTCAAAGATTGCATTTTGTGTGTTTCTCATCACGTTCTTAGGAAAATACCATTAAAATAAAATCCACATTTTTTAATGGTGAATCTATTAAGTTGTATCCCAGGTATGATCGTCCCTTCTGCTATCACAGCACATTGTTTTGAAAATGATAAATCACGTGTACACACTTACCATATCAAGCAAGGAAAAGGTAGCGAGAGCAGAGGAACAGTTGAACTATGTATATTTATTTGCCTCAATTTGGTTTATGTTAGTTAAAAGTCATTACGATTGCCCATCGACAAGAAAAAAAACAGCTTACTTTAAGCTGGATCAGTTTATTCACAAAGTCTGATGAGAGCTGTCTTCTTAGTGTCCAGAAATCTAATCTAGGATATTGAAGAAATCAGCGTAAAAGTAGCAGTTTCATAATGTGGTTTCAATAATAAAAATGTTAGCTTGTCATGTGTATGTGAAAGTCATTCATACACAGTGGTTTTCCAGCTTGCTAATAGTCCCTGAGGAGGCAAATTAGGTTTGAAATCTCGAAGCTCAGCGCTCTAACGTAATCTGTCCTTTATCTATAAAGAAAAAGCGTGCGCATCCTTTTCGGAGCAATCTGGATACCCCACGGCACTGCGATATTCCAAACACCCAGGAGGCAATGGCTGCTTTGGGCACATTAAACTTTGTCACATCACGTGGCATAGAGTAGCTCTCACTGACACAGAGCTTGAAATACAGAGATGTATGACAGGCATCTTGACACTGCTGCTACTGGCAGAACTAACAGGGGTGATTTCATATTTGCAAAAATATCTGTGTTGTAAATAAGACAGCAGTTAATATGGCTCCTTTTAAAAGAGAAACCCAGTGCATTTAAGATAAAGACAAAAATCTGACCTTTACAGAAGGCTAAATATAAGACTGAGTTCTCTCCAAACCATGCTTCTATCTCACATACTATGGCTTGACTATATGAAATACAAGGGGCAAAAGATGAAGGAATTAATCTGAATAAAGGTAAAAGTAGCTCACAGTCAGCTGCTCTTAGAACTCCAGAAGGAAATTTTTCAGACCTCCTCAATAAGAAGTCAGAAGCCATCAGTAACATAACAAAAATGGCAGGCGTTATGCAAACAACAAATGCCAAACTATATGTGAACAATCCAGGTTTTACCCTCCACCCTCAAAAATAGATAAATGAAAAAAAAATCAAAGAACTTGCACCCCTGCTACTCCTTAGACGTATGCTAAATGTAATGAAGAAAATAGCTCCCAATAGAAACCAAGCCCTAGTATCTAAGTGGAACCAAGGCGATGTATCATTTTGCCAGAACAGTGGTACTACAGTCATTTACATAACAGCAGCACTGAACAAATTCACAAGATCAAGAAAAAAGGTCAGGATCCAAAACTTCCTCAGCCTCAGTCAGCAGACCAAGAGATACTCAAAGCAAAAACCAGACTTTAGCAACTTCTTATTTCCTAACCAAGGATAATGATAATGAACATAATTCTGTACTTCATTCCAGAATTAACTTTTTGTTTAAAGGGCATATTCAGAAGAAAAGCATTGTAGTTTCACCAAAGTAAGTTGTGTTATCTTCCTCTAACATACTGCCTTATTTCTGTTTCTAAGTCATGACTATACTTAATCAGTGTCAAATTCAGATAATTAGAAGCTGCAATGGAAAAGGGCATTGATAATAGGTGTATTATAAATGGCAACATTTTGATGATGTGGGATAATTCTCAATGACTTGTTTTAGAAACTGTTAAACGTATTCTTTTGAGAGAGACTCATTGGTATCAAATGAGTAGACATTGTGACCGCCTGACATCCGACACTCCGGATTTGTGCTTTACCTGTGCTAAACTAATACATACAGGATTATGACTCTTGCCTTCCAGGAAGACTCACAGAATAGCATGTTTGTCATTAAGACACTTCTCAAGGGAGACGTTTTATATACTAATAATGCCCTTTCATTCAAGGATCCAAAGCTCATCAACATTCAGTGAAATCTCACACAGTGATGTAAGGCACATAGGAACTTCATTAACAGGTGACCTGATCAAAACCTAGAGCTGGAGAAAAAACAGTTAAAGTGCATAGACTGTATTTTATTTTATTATCTTAAGTGAATATTAGAAGTGAGAAGATTGAGGCACAAAAAGACTCAATGAGGGTCACATAGCAAGTCATAGCAATAGAAATAGAAACAGAACCTGAACTGCCTGACTTTCTGTGCCTCAATATTTACCATTATTATTACAATATTTGATGCTGGATGCATTTCTTGAAAATAAGTATTTAGACACCTACATATACACATAAGCTCGTTGTGGATTTTTAAGACGCTAAATTCCCTAGCTTTAAAAATATGCTCCCTTCCTTGCTCAGTTTTGAACATTCTCCCTTTGTGAATACCTCCACTTGCTACATATCAGCTTATTTCATGCCCTCATGTAAAGTGAACAGGAACCTTAGCTTATGGGAGACACAATTTTCATTGCCACTGACAGCTCAGGCAACAGAGAATTTAGCTGCAAACTGTGAGACAGTGTTTGTACAGATACATTTTTAAATGACACAATTCATAGTGTTTGGAAGCAGCCAGTTTCTACTTACTAATCATGTCTATATTCTTATTGTAGAAATGGAATGCTACCAGAAAAATAAAGATGGATGGGAAAAACCAGTTCAGTAAACCAGAAATAATAGTGCCAGTCTGACACGGTCTTTTTACCTCAAGGTCATTTAATCTAACACAGGTCAGTACCGATGAACATGTCTGACTTCTGACTGCCACCAGAGGAAAGCAGCTGCTTCTGACAAGGCAAGAGAGGTATCACTGATTTTCTGGGCACCTCTTCAGGTAATTTGATGGGCAATGTATGTTTCCCTCCCCATGTTCAGCAGCTGGGCTTGATGAGTAGATTCAATTCCTCACTTCCGTATTGAATGAGAAGGCTGGAACAGGGAAGTATTTCTATTTCCAGGAGTAGGTGGACTGGACCCAAATTCCCCAAACTCTCTGCATCTTTGGGAACTGTGGCCACAGCCTGTCATGTTCATACATGCAAAAAGGAGTGACTTACTGAGATACTGCGGTCAGTCATCTGTGTAATATAGCTGTAGATATTTCTTAAATTAATTCTCACTTACATTTAAGCTTGTCTTTTGAAAGAAGGACTTGTCACATAAACAATGCCCTAGCTTATGGTTGGTGAGAAAAGCCAGAATCTGAAAATTGCAGATTTGATCTGAGAAACCTCCAAAATATTACAAAATGTGGGCTTTTGCATCATTGTAAGAAACATCCCCTCTTCTGTGCCTTCATTAAGAACTCTTGAAAACGTCTCTTGCATGAGGTCCAATCTAACTAATAACGCATATGATTCTTTCAAAAGATGGATAAGGAATCCATGTTTTCCTCCTCATTCTTGACTACATTCCACTGCAGATAAAATTCAGACAACAAACAGGGCACTATCACCGTTGCTTTCTGCTTATTTGCAATATCACTTTTCCCTTTCTTCCCCAGGACAGAACTAGTTGCTTCCCCATGCTTTTGCAGTGCTGACCATGGGAGAGTTCCTGGTGGCCTTCTCAGTCTCTCCATAAGCAGCACGCATGACCTGGAGGGAACTCAGGCACACAGGGATTCAGCATTTTGCCACCCCTCCCCAAGGAGAATTCATGGGGTAAGCCCACACAGGCAGTGATCTCATGGACACAGACCTCAGTGGGACTCCTCGACAATCACATTAGGCAGGTCAAACTATCTGGGAAGACAGGCCATGGGACCAGCCTGCTCTTACTGTATCCTCATGGGACCTGAAAGGAGCCAGACATCTATACAGGAATATAAAGACCCTGCAACAGGTGGTAATCTGTTGCTTTGTATCCAATAGGGAGGAGAATTCAGAGCGTGTAACTTACCTTCAATTGTACTACCCTAACCCACAACAGATCGCCTTGCGATCCCAGTTATTCCATCCATTATCATCATAGTACAGTAATACTGAGAGGCGATGATGTAAAGTAGCGTCTCTTTGCACCTGGAATTATATGAATGCATTGCGACAAAGAGGTCTAGCAGTCTGATGAGCTGGATCCAAAATTACACTTTAATTAATTGTGGTTTGTCAGTTATAATAGGGAAAAAGGACAAGGTTAAACCACATGGAATAAGAACATTTCTAATGGATTACAACCCACACAAGGAGAAGTTAACATATTTTTGTTTGTATGACTTGTAACCCCTTTCATATCCACAGGAACCTGCATTTAGCTATTTAGTTCAGAAGAACAGGGAAATAAAGACCATTTGTGATCCAAGTCAGTAACAAAGGAAGAAAAGTCCTACAAGAGAGAAAAGTATATTAAAGAAAAGGATGTGGTGGGGAAAAAAATCATATCACTTTGACAAGGCCAAGAGACAAGACAAGCCTGTGCATGGTAAATGCATGAAGCGTTCATGCATTTCTGCTACAGACAATGTAAACACAAATATACTCAATGAGAATGTAATTCTCATGAGAGGTCACAGCAGCATGACAATTCATGAGTGCCTGAAAAGCATTTGATGAAGCAAAATCCTTGAAATAAATTATTTTTTCTCCCCCCTTTTTTTCCCTTGTCTCAAAGATTTTAACAACCTTGCATAAAAGCGAATTAATACTGCTCAGCCATATCCCAAGACACAGTGTATTTGAAGTGGTTTGCACAGTTTCCTATATTTATTAAGCATTTATAATGTTTCCTTAAAACTTTCAGTTTTATAACACCATATTAAAAATGCAATATTTTATTTGGGACCTTGCGATGCGGCAGAGGAGTCCAGAGAAGAGATTCCAATGGTGAGTCAGGAGACTGAGCTCTATTCTCAGACACTGATCTGCTCTGGAGCCAGGCGCAAGTCACCTCATTTTGTGGCGCCTGTCTTTCCTTTTCCACTCTTTGCCTAATTAGCTATGATATTTTGGGGGAAAGGCATAGGGGGGAACTGGGGACAGGATTATCTCCTACAGCATGTAGATACAAAAAATAGTACCTTCAGGCTCTACTTTCAGCTAGGACCTCTTGGTATTACCAAAGTAGAAATAATAATATTACATTGCAAAGCACCCTCCAAGTTTAGGGGAAAATGGTGTGTAAAAACAGTTACCAGCTGTTCCTTTTCTGCATGCTTAGGACAACTGGTGCCACTCCATAACTTTTGGGAGCCCTGGTTAGAATTAGCTATTTATACTAGACTTTGATGGACAAGACACCAAATCAGCAACAGAACCAAAACAGGACAACCTGTTCTGGCAACTTTTTTTTTTTTTTTAAATCTCACAATATAACAGTGATTTTTTGAAGCTCAGCTACAGTTATATGAGAATTTGTATTACCATTAAAAAATGCTCAGCCCTCCTGATTGAGAAAGAGTATCTTGAAAACATCAACCTTACAGGTTGAAGAAGGAGCAGACTGTCGTGGTTTAACCCCAGCCAGTAACTAAGCCCCACACAGCTTGCTTGCTCGCTCTTCCGNCCCCAGCCAAAACCAGCACACAGATGAATATGCGATACTGGCATTAACTGTTTCAAGCCTGTCTTCACAAGGAAGAAAGGCTTTTGAGGCTGTGATTTTCTCCACCTGTCTTATTTGGCACTTTCCTTCTCCTCACCCAGCAATTTTGAAACCACTGGCTAATTTCTACCAGAATTGTCAAGAGGTAGACATTTGAAATGTAACTCCCTTGAATCCATTTTGTGAAAACTGAAAGCTAGCTAGCACACAACAACCCAAATTATTTTCCCTCATGAGGGCAAAGGAACTAGGATGGAGCTGCTCTTCACATATGCAACTGCTGACAACCAACTGGTAGTCAACCATGGGTAGTCATCCCTGAGGAGATTGACATTAGCGCCGGCCCTGTTTCTCAGGGCAAGCATCGACAGCTGCTGCATCAACAGTACATGGTGGAGAGCTGACATTATTCAAATTGGAGGAAAGCATAACGGGGGGAGATAAAAGACTGGAGGCAAAGTACAATTCATAGGAAACCAGGATTGCTTAGTCCCACTGCTCACAGAACAACTTGCTTAAATCTCACTGATTTTAAGGTAGGTGCCACACCACAGCACAGACACTGTCAATTTTAGAAGAACATAGTACAATGCGCACATGGCATTAATTTTGGCCCTTCAGAGAAGCACTTTAAAAGTCTTGCCACCTTTTTTTGATAGGACTTTCCTTTGCTTCCTGTGCCAATAGACAGTATTACATTATTTACAAGCTTTTGAGCTCTTTGTGCATTAATTTCATTGCTTTCCTGACTTAGCCTTGCAAAACAAGAGTGCAAAAGATGCACATAAGTGGACAAGGTGAAAAATAATGAGAAAGTGTATGGTCTTCTGCTGGCCCTGATGAATTTTGCTCAACCCCAGAGAACACAGGAGAAGCTGAAATACTGGAAGTGCTTCTATATAGCTACCAATCTACTCATACCCAAGTAAAGGAGAAAGACGTAAAAGGCAAGAGCAGGCAGTTAAGTGCTTTATTAGGATTTTGATGGAGATGGTGTTTTAGCACGCAGCCACATGGCAGCAAGCCAATATTTTTCTGGTTTTGCCCTTCTGCTTGTGGTGCAGTGAAAGAAAGCGGAGAAAAATTTGAGGGGCCTCCCGACCCATGGCTATTCAGCCAAGAGGACTGTGCCTAGTGTAACCTTTCCTCTGCCATGTGTCCTTCAGACACAGTAATAAGCTCCTTGAGAGGGAAGCAATCTCCTTTCCCTGCTCCTGCCCGCATACGTTACACATCAAACGGTGTGGACACAATCCTGCATCACAGTCAGATCAGAGCTGCCCCTATGTCAGACATCCTGTTGGAACAGAACTCATCATAAGACCTTCTGGATAAGATGTTTTCTGTTCCTCCTTCCCTGGCCCAGATTTGTGGTCCCAGCTTATTTCTCTGGTGCTCTATCCAATGCTATTTTTAAGGTCTTGTTTTCACAGGAGGCTCGGACTCAGGTGGTTAACGTAGGTGCACTATCGCAGAGATGATCTGTTACAGGTTTAAATGAACCATTCTGCAAGAGATGAAGAATACCTGTCTGCCAGGCCTCCGCTCAAATTTCATTCCTAAACAGCTAGGCTGAGCTTTTAAACTGCTTTGAACTAAGAGACCTAAGAATAGATGAATCTTGCTCTTGCTGAAAGGGATGCAATTTTTCTGCACATGCTGAATAATAAGGAATAGTGCATTGACATGAATGCTTTTCAGTCTCCTCAGGCAGAAGACATGGATGTAGTATTAAATTTACAGACAATGCTCTTTATTGTTACAGCTACAGGTGGCTACAACCTTTTACTTACACTTTTGTCATTCAAGAGTGTTCCTTACAGTCTCCATCTAAACCAAGGAAAACTAGGCTTGACATTTCAGTGGCAAAAAGGTGACAAAACAGGTGGCAATTTCCTTCCCTCTGAGAAAATTCTGACAACCTCGTCAAAGCCATCTTAAATCCGTTGCAGATTGCTTCACAAAACCCCATGTAGCACTTCGCGCAAAGGCACCACAAAGCAGTGGTCACAGCAGCCTGTGTCACTTCACCTAGTCAAGCAGTAGTTTGCCTGGAAAACATGCTATGTCCCCCCCAAATTTAAAGTTCACTTCAAAAACGTCCCCTGCAAACACCATTTTTCCCTCCCTTAAAAGATCCATAAATCTCTCTCAAATAAGGAAGCAAGCGGGAGTGAAACAGTTCAGAGTAAGCAAATGGTTTCTAATCCCGCTACGCTTGTTAGGAACGGGCCTGTGATGGAGTGTTTGCTCGCAGCCTGGGAGCCTGGGGACGGTATTTTGCTACCCAGGCAACTTACTCACATCATCAGGAAAGCTCTGTGGATAGTATCTGCAAACTAATCTGAATGAAGAACCCTGCCATCTCACCAGCTATGTCTTTTATTTACTTAACAAGATACAAATACAGCATCTCTCTGACGGTTTTGGTACAGAAAGCAGTGAAGTTTACAATGAAAACTTGATCAGAGTGCTTAGCCAGTGCTTCCTCCTCCTGTGCCTGTGCTGAAGATCACCGTAAGACTGTCAAACGCATTTCCCTTATGTGAAGCTGGTGCTGAAATGCAGCATACCGGAGAGATTTGTGATTTGTCAAATTGAAGATTTGATTCAAAACACCATCTTTGTATCGGGGAGTAATTAGAATTATCTGTTGAGTTTTGCCATCAAAGATGAATGAAAGCGAGTCAGCTTTAACTGAAGATGTAAAAATTCTGTTTGCTGAAACCAACCAAATGAGATGCTTTTATGGATAATTTTGCTCATTTTAGGGACAAACCTAGAGACTCTGCCCTTTAAAGAGAAAACAGGTGTTGCCTCTATAAATTCTACCCACTTCAAGTAATTGATTGAGGCTATCTGGAGTTTCAGACATTTTAAAATACTGAATGTATTAAATACATAGGTCACACATGTGCCAATGCATGCGTTGGTCATATGTCAATACTGTCCAGTGCATGAAAAAATCCCAAGAATCTGAGCTGAGGAGATGAATTCAGGCTCTGTGCAGAACTGTCTTTAACATTATGTTCTGAAGAGAGTGCAGGCTGGCTGTTCCCCTGCCCTTTCCACTGGAAGATCTGAGGAGGCTACACCCATTATTTCACTCTACTCAGTGCTTCATGCCCTGTGGTGAGTGTGAACTGCACTTGAAAATCAAGACTGTAACAAAAAATTGCCTCTCCAGCAAGTTGATAAGGTAAAGAGCAGCACCATGTGAACAAATTCTTGCTTTGTGTTTTAAACTTTTTTTTTTTTTTTAAGGCAGGAATGGGAATCAATTTATTTTAGACATTTAAAAAAATAAACATTTTAGTCAAATTTCCATGTTATAGTAATACATGCATCTATATTGGAAGGGCATAGAAAATACCTGCAGGCAATATTACCAGCTTAGCAGTTTTGAGTGTTCAGCGAGCGCTCCAAAGGAGGACAATTTAGAGGAATCACACTGTGGTAAATACTGAAAGTTTTCAATAAGAATTCTTTCAGAATAGAGTCTGTCTGAGCCTGTTTTTTTCCATGGCCACTTTCTGAGGTGAGGTTTTGGAGGAAAGCTGAATATCTCTGCTATAAAGTCAACGTGTGGGTGCTGTTAATAACTCCAGTAGGTTGGCCATGATTGCACATGACTTACAACTTTGTTTATTCACTGCATATATTTTTTTAAATGACGTGGCATAAATCCAAAGGGAAACAATTAGTATCCATGTGCTGTGAAACAAAGCAGTGCCCGCTCTTTTATTCTTAAGCTCCCAGAGGAATGTCCAAGAGCTAGATTTAAGAAAGAACTAAAAGTCACAGAAGTGAGACTTAAGTTCACCAAACCAAAATCACACTTTTGAGCACCTCCCTTCCCCTTAGCCACCTCTAAAAGCTGTCAGCACCTTCATTTTATCCAGAAGCTGTTTAGTGTAAAACGCAGAACCATGGAAAGGTGTGTAGGCTTTGTAACCGAGTGATACTGGCACTAGGCTGCAAGGTCTTGGTCTCTGTACCCTCTCCCTTTCTCACCCAGTATGTCATTTAATGACTGTTTGTGTGAAAGGGCCAGGTCCAAGAGGGAACCTTGCCTCCAGCTTGGCTTTGTGTCATGGTCTCAAGGTGGGAGATGTTGGTCTGAATATCTTGGGTGAGGAAGAGGCTGACTGTGCTCCCAATGCTCCTACCGTTTCAGTGCTGTCTTCAAGATGGAGTTTCAAGAGATGCTTTAGAGGTATGGATCCCACGTAGACACCAGGGCACCTCAGACAGACGTTCATCCTTCTGTCCACTACTTCCACATGCCTAGCTTTGAGGCAGCTGTATCTCTTAGCTGATCTTACCAATCAGTGTAATGGCTGCACTGGATTGCATCCTGAAGAGTCTTATTCTCTACATGAACTGCATGTATTTCTGAACAGAAGATTTCGGATTTCATTGTGGAACCAAGCACCTAGTATTCGAGTGCCTAACACATTCAGTGAACACATTTGCTTTAGTGTGCTTTCACTAAATAGAAAATAGAAAGATGCAAGTTTGAGGTTACCACATCATTTGAGGTCATCTATTTATTAATTGTTCATTACTCAGCTGATACCAAGAAAGAAAACCTAAAAAATCAAATTCAGAAATGTGGTGATCATCAAATGCATACAAAGCCTGCAAGAGCTCAAAGAGAAAGGTAACATATGGGTAAGGCTGAAAAAGCTAATTTTAACATTATTTAGTTCAGCAAAGAACACATCCTGATTCAAAATGTGGCTTTATTCTTATCTCACATTTGTTATACTTAGTTATTTTTTCTGAAGATTGCTTCTCACTTTTAGCAATTATTAAGACATGATGTTTTGCAAGTAAGTGAGGTGTTTTTACTAAATCTGGTGCTTTTTCTTGGGTAACTAGAAAAATGTATAATTAGGTAACTTAATTTTTAGACTGTATTCTATTAGAAAAAGGCAGATAATGCTTCTTAGTTCTAAGGGGATTCCTTTTTATTCATGATTTGAGTTAGGCTAATTTGGATGGAAATTTCAATTACATGTAAAAGGCAAAAACCTTGATATACTTCAATCAATTAAATACAATTATATGGAATATTATGAATAATAACAAAATGTTTATTGAATTATATTTGAAGTTAAAACTATTTGAATAAGGAAGTCTTCCTGGCCATCTGTCCTTCAAGATATCTAGAAGCAGAGGAGGTTAACTCCTCCTCTGCTACGTTTTGTCATTAGGTTGTTCATTTTCTTTATCCAGATTTCAACTCCCAATCAATTTGTCAAGTTCTAATGGTCCTTGCGTTGAATTTAGTTTTTCATGCAGCAAAAAGTAAGAGTATCTATACATATAATTTTTTACTTCAAATTCTATGCACATCACTAGAGGTGATTTCACCTATTTCATTGCCTGGATTTTTGTGACTGACAACAAATATGGACTTTTTTCTAGGTGTAATTTACCAGAATTTAATAAATAAATCTAATGTGCAGTATACATTTTCATGGCAATATTCAGGTTGTAAGCTGTAAAACACATTTTAGTAGAACCTATACATGACAATGGGCCCAGCTGCATGTCTTTTTTGAAGCCACAGCTCTTTTATTCTGTCTTCACAACAAGGCTGAAAAATAAACCCTCAAACTTAGATTTTAGTTTATTTGTTAATCTACTCCTAAGTTAGTCTGGAAATGGGTCAGTTAATGCTCTTTCATTCTGCTTAAGATATTTCTCTTATAAATGAAGCAAAAGAATTCTCTGTCTCTGCTTATAAAACTGTTTTTTCTCAAGGCTGTTTATCTCTTCATATCAATCAGCCAAGACTAATATGTGTGACAGAAAGTAGGACAGAGATCCCCAAAGAGGGACAAAAAAATGAGATGACAAATAAGCTGGAAAAGATGCAGGGTCATTTGCCTTTCAGCTTCAGTGAAATACCTTGCTTTATGAGTCAGCACTGAAGACACAAATTGTTTGCAATTATAAAAATAGTACGATGATGAACGCCAGACATTTGCAGAACGTATTCTGCTACCCCAGTTTAGCAAGGCAGGGACAAACAGGACTGATTGGTCTGAGATATCACAGTTAAAAAGCATAAACCCAGGAGCTGAATCCATGTTTCGGATACCTAATCAAGCAGCCAGAACACAAAGCCCTTGTGTGACAGTGGCAGAATCGCCTCACAAAGAAAAACAGCCGAGAAGTCTAATGCTTCAGCAGCTTAGCTTAAGAAGCCCTCATATGCAGAGAGACACGCTCTCCTAGCCACAGAAATAAACGCTTTCTAGAACCTGAGAAAGCAAGCAAGAAGTTCATTACCCTGTAGCCTTCGCCAGCGGTTCAATACTATCAACGTCCCGTAGAACTGCCAAGAGAACACTCCTCTCTCTATTTCTGACCAGATGAACAGGTCAGAGTAGTTCAGAAGGTCCATCTCAGCTTGTACATTGAGACCTGACTGCCTTGCACTAAGACTTGAAGAATCTGACTCTGGTTTTGCATGTTTTCTTTTTATACTGGTGAAATTCATCTGATTTTTACCAATTTACTCCACTTTCCCACAAGTATAAATAAGACTAAAATGTGTCTGGAAGGGTTTATGCTGGGTGCACATATACTTACATAGCTACTTCCAGCACATGGACAGGAGAACTTACAGATCTCTCTGAGCTCATGTTTACACATTTCACCCAAATACTGATCTCCATGGAACCGTGATTTTGACCTTACTTTAAGACAGCACTCCTTTTCCAAGGAAATGTGGAAAGCTAATTAATTTATATTGCAACATATTATCAGAGATGCTTTTTTTCCCCCCATTTAAAACAATGGTTGAGGGGGAAAAAATAAGATTTTGCAGGTGGAAACAGTACAGATACTCTTACTCAGTGATTCCCTCCCTGCCATTCTCAGATGAGAAAATTTGTTTTCCAGGAGAGCTTTAAAGTCATCAGTTCTAATGAAAGTGACAGATAAATTAAGCCTGATCAAGGAAAGTAAATGACAGTGTATTCCAGGGGAAGGCTGGGTCAGGCACATACAGAACTGTCCGTGTTAATGCCAGGCAGCTAGTCTGAGTCTGAACAACACATCTAGGGACCGGGAGCAGAAGATGCTAGTAGCACGAGGTCCAGCCCTACAAATCAATATTCTTGTGCACCTAAAGCTTGTCACATACTCTCTATTCCTGAATTTTTCCATCTCTAAATGGGAATGATCGATACACGTCCACCGGGATATCATAAAGCTCTGCTGCCTAATGTTTGTAAAGCATTTTGACAGTCCCAGGTGGAAGCTGCTCCGTAATTATGGAGAGTTGCCTCTACCTCCTTGATGCTGCTGCACTTTTTAATCCACCCTTTTATCGACTGGTATTTCATGCACCCTCCCTTGCAGCCGAAGCAGTGAGCGAACAGAAATGACAAAGTGCGCTTCCAAACTTCCCTCCCACTCACCTCTCCTCCATCTGTCGGAGAGAGAGATTTTATTTGCTGCAGAAGTGCTGTCTGGCTAAAAATGTGAGCACTTTTTACGGCATGATCCCACTCTCTCCTCCACACACACCCACTGCCCAAGTGCTTCATTTTGAAATATGACATCGCTTCTTAGCTAACACCCTGTGTAAGAAGAGGCTTCTACAGCACATTTCATTAGGTGCTGACTAAAAAGCTGCTGTAAAATCCCACACGGTGTTCACTGACGATCGTCTCTTAGGAACGGAAAGGAACAGAGGATATCCGACAATAAAGACTTATTTTTCTTCCTCTTTTCCCTGTCACAAACAGTCCAATTCAGTCATATGCCTCACTATTTCCAAGTTGTGAGGTTTAATCCTGAGTGTGACGACCAATTGGTATTTCTTTTTAATACCCGGTTCCTGGAAGGAAGTGCTCACTTCAGATTTTCTGTTTCTTTGAAAGAAAGCAGTAAGTCGAGCACCCCTGGCTGGGGAAGAAAATAAGGTTTGGCGGAAGACACTCCAAAAGATTCAGGAAACAAAGGTATATAGAAAGCATCAAAATTCATTAAATGCACAATATGATCCTTTGGTTTTAAGCCAGTGTGCAACACTTCTACATCTGTAGAACTGGCACTATGAGGAGTGGGGAAGGCTTGTGGTCATGGATACAAGATTGTCCACCATGTGCAACTAAAGGGAATAGAAAAAACCTGTGTTCAGACAGTATTCTAGTCCAGATCTAAAGGACTGGGCTTGAGATACTGTTTGAAGAGAAAGCATGAGAGTAATTAGATGAAAAACTGAGATATTGCCTCATTTATCATTGAGGTAAAACCTCCCAACTTCATTCCTATTCTGAATATTGTAGCTTTCATAAAGAGAAAGGTTTGTACAGTTTGGGAGTTTTTTGAGGTTTTTTAGTATCCTGCAGAATGAGAACAAAATGGGGATGGCTGGATGATGAGCGTCGGGCAAGAAGTGGCATTTTCTCTTCTCTCTCACCCCAATTTTGCTTAGCAGGAATATGGAGATGGAGGTCCATACTACAGCTTCAAACCAGGAAAGATTATGTCCTTTATAAGGATGCAACTTCTTCAGATTGTGCTCTAGCGGTTCCTATGAAAAGGCTTCAACCAGAAAAGCAGATGCATCACTGATGCCAATTAAAGGCCTAAACTACATTAACAGGTGATTACACTTCATATGAAAAGCTCATTACACCTAGAAGGGAGTGTTTTCCGGTTGGGGAACAGTGACCAGTCCCAAGTGGTGGCTCCAGACTTGGAGAAGCTTAAGTCAATCCTGACAGCTGCTGAAGAGAATTATAGGTCCTCCTGGCCAAAGGGGGTTGTCCAAACCTAGATCCGCAAAACGCTACTTACTGAAGATTTGGTATCTTTATCTTGATGACTCACAAGCCACAAGAGTTTCAAAAAGATCCTCCAGTGAAAATAGGCAGAGATAGCTATTTCTGAACTAGATAACTCAAAATGGGCAAGGTGAGGGGATGAAGAAGAGTTATGTCCTTAGGGCTGGTGGTGGAAACAGGCAAAATCCTCCACTCTCCACACTCATATTCATGGTTCAGTAACAAACAGCAATCTACTTTTAATTCCCAACACAAAAAACATTCCACACAACCAGTCTTCTTTCCCCCCTAAAACAAGACTGCTGCAGAGCACAGAGCTATAAATACCCTAGCTCACGGGTACAGTTCATTGTACTAAAAGTTTATTTCTTTTTTAAACATCAATGACTCCTCCAGCCAAAGTAAAGAGTGGTGAGAAACTGTGAATGTAACATTGGGAAATTCCTTCCTATTAGCTGGTGTTAAATCTTGTCTGAACAGCATCAGATTGAACAGCAGACACGTTCAAAGTGACAGGGTCAAGAAAAAGGGAGAGTTGCCCAGGCATGTCACTCACAGAGACAAGCAGAGCGACTTGGAAGCTGACAGGTTTTTTTCATTACTTGCTTATTCACTTCAGCTCGATCCTTCTGTTCTTCATGCAGGTCTCTAGCCTTTTCTTTAAGGAAACTTGACCATGTTTTATCTAGGAACTGCAGAAAATGTGGCTCTGCATGATTTGTTAAAGTATTTAAATGCTTTATATCTGCCTGATAAACATGGTTCAAATAAATACAACAGCATTGCTAACTTACTCCATCACTTTTAAGTGAATAATTATCAGATAAGATTGCAAAGCACCAGTTGTCCTAAAATCTGCCAAGTCTAAAAATTGATGGAGTTACGTAAGGAATATTAATATTGGCATTTAATGGGCACAGGGGCAGGAGTAGCCTCATCACCATGGGATGGGCTGTGAAACAGCATTCCTTGCCTTGAAGGTAATGTCACTTCAAACTTGACCCTGTAAAGGAGCAGACTGACTGAGGGAAAGGAAAGGAAAAAGCTTCAGAAGAAAATTGGCAGGATTAGCAATCAGTCAATACCAAAAACAAGATATCCAGCTGCACCACCCTTGATCTGACCCAGTATCTCCATTATACACCCAGAACTCCTGTATTTTGACAAGGCTAAGCAGCTCAGCATGTTACCTACCTTTAAGTCCAACCAGGATCCAGAAAATGCATCTTTCTCATCTTCTACCTTAGTCCAGTAAAGTATTCCCCAAAGTTCTTGAACACCATGGGCATCCCCATAAAACATAGAAAGGTCACTACTGATTAGCCTCTGAATCAGAATGTTCTCCCAGGGAACAGATCCGGATTTAACTCCATATCTCCTACAGCTTAGCAGAAGATGGGCCTGGCTACCAGGCTGCTGGTATTTCCACCTCTCCTGCCGAAGCTGTTTCACCATGCAATGAATTCAACAGTCACTTACGAGAGAAAGGGGGCTCAACCCTGCCCTGGTGACCAAGCACCACTAACACTGGAACTACAGGTCCCCTTCTGAGGGCTGGTTGCTTTTTTTTAAATGTATGACCACAGGTGTTGACACCCTGCAACTGCAATGCATGTCTTCCCTCCCTGAATGGGTCCCTCTTCCATCCTTTCTCTGGCCCAAAAAAACCCTGACTTAAGTCACCTTCAGCAGCAGCTTTAGTGAATGCTCCTCTAGGTGCATCAGTACATGGCTCAGAGCATCCTCCTGGGAGGGGCGAGTTTGAAACCCGGCCATCTCAGCAGCCTGGAGAAGTACTCCAGCCACCTGGCTGTAACATTAGTACTCATCATCACATCCTCCTCCAAGTAAACTCTTTTTCTGGCTGTCTCCTGTTGAAAATAAAGAACTCTGATCTGTTCTTTTGACAGAGACACTACTGAAGGTTTCCAGGCAGCACACTTCACATGCTCTCCTACTCCAGGACTCCCCAGGTCTAAGCTCCAAAGATACAGAGGGTCTGAAACTCACCTTTCTGCCTGCCTTTTGCAGACAAATGTCATTTCAGATCACCTGTACCTCTCAGCTCAGCGCGCTTTTGCTCCGTATACCACACTGAGGTACCCAGCTTTCTCCATAGGAAATAGGCACCTCATCCACTTCTGCTTTCCACATTCAAAGGCTCTTCTCCTTTTGGGGACGCTGTCCCAAGACTACTAGAAATGTAAACTTCCTGAGAGAAAGGCTGTATAATGCATGTAGAGTGCTCCAAACTATCTAGATACTGATTTTCACTGGAACATCACTACCACTGGAGTAACTCAAAGCTCAGGGTAACTAAGCTGACAAGGTAAGCCAGCAGCAAATCTTAAAATATTTTGCTCTAACCTATTTCTAGGGAAGCAGCTAACTTTTAAACAGCTTGAATGTTCTATCCCTGATTGTTCAAAGGTAAAAATCTCATCCCATGATTTCATAAAACATATCTAGCACAAGACAAGTGAATGCTACAATGAATAGTTCGCAGGGAGGCATATAGCACTGAACTGGTATGACGTAGCTTCAGTAAAGACCTGCTCACCCCTTCACAAAAGGGAATTACAGGGATTTATTTCTACAAGATTTAATGAAAACTACTTTCAGGCATCACTATTATTTATTTTCCTGCAGAATATCTTAGAGATAAACCTAATTCTGTCAATTGTTTGCTAAAATTTCAGCCCTGGTATACACAGGGCAACTTAGAAACCAGTTCATTAGAAGCCCAATGAAAGTAACTTGTAAGTGTCTGGAGTACTGATATTATTTAAATGACTAGCAACTGCGTTTTTATTTAAAAACCATGAAACTTTGTGTGCAGACTAAACTAAAGATGGGCTGTACATAGGTAGAAGTCTTCTTCCAGTTCCTTTCCAAACACCCTTTCTACAGATCAAGCAGCAAGAATGATTGTAACAGACTTCAAAGACACTGCAGCCCATCCTCTTGCAACACGGCAGGACCAACACAGCAAAGACGACAATATGAATACACACCACCTATGCACACACACATACCATGCTCACCCAGATGACAGGCTGAAAGCAGTATCAGAAGTCCACGTCAGAAAACTGAAATAAATGCTCAAATTCTCAAAGAGTATTCATTTGTAATGGCTATTAATCTGAAAATTCAACCACTTTGGTGTTCAAGTATCTGACCCTAAGTGTTTCACGTTGACTTCATTTGAGTATAAGTACAGTCAGAAATCTTGGCATAAAAATGTAGTAATGAAAACTACAAAATAAAATATGTAAGCTCTTCCACCCCCTGCCACACCAGCTCTTATAAATGGACATTAGGGAAGACACTCAAAATTTCTGACCTCTACTTCACCAAGATAAAAAAAGGGTATGGGTGTTGCCTGGTGCTTTGCTAATACTGTCCTGGTTTTGGCTAGGATATTCTACATAGTAGCCGATAAGGAGGTATGTTTGGGATTTGTGCTGGAAACAGTGTTGATAACACAGGGATGTTTTTGTTATCACTGAGCAGTGCTTGCACAGAGTCAAGGCCTTTGCTGCTTCTCACACCGCCCTACCAGCGAGTAGGCTGGGGGTGCACAAGAAGCTGGAAGGGGACACAGCCAGGACAGCTGACCCCAGCTGACCAAAAGGATATTCCATACCACATGGCATCATGCTCAGCATAGAAATCCGGGGGAAGAAGGAAGGAAGGGGGGGACATGTCCAGAGTGATGGCGTTTGTCTTCCCGAGTAACCGTCACACGTGATGGAGCCCTGCTTTCCTGGAGATGGCTGAACACCTGCCTGCCGATGGGAAGTAGTGAATGAATTCCTTCTTTTGCTTTGCTTGCGTGTGTGGCTTTTGCTTTACCTTATTAAACTGTCTTTATCTCAACCCACGAGTTTTCTCACTCTGATTTTTCTGGTTCTTTCTGATTCTCTCTCTGATTCTCTCCTGATTCTCTCCCTCATCCCACCCAGGGGAGTGAGTGAGCAGCTGTGTGGGGCTTAGTTGCCAGCTGGGGCTAAACCACGACAAATACATTTCTGAGTTACGCGCTAACTGAAAGCCTGAACGATAGATTTGCCATAAATCTAATACACAGCAAGACCCGGAGACACTTTAGTAAGTGCAGGTGTGAAGGTTTTCATGAATGCTCCAACAACAAAGGTAGAAGCTCAGCAGCAATGGCTGCGGTCCCCTTTCACATAAGGAAGGGTGCTTCATAATCAGCTTTCAGCATATAATGTCATGGGGATTGCTGGCAGGAAAGCCTTTTATTTTAGTTATACTGAGATAAGACAATTTCCTCCCTCCCACGTTTTCAGTAAGCATAAAGGCAAAAGGCTTCCCTTCAGAAATGAAAGCAAACACTTAAAAAACAGCGAGTCTTTAAATGTTTTGCTGAGTAAAAGTTTGTAACAGCTAATTGTTAGGAAAGTGTTTTGGAACAAAACTGTGGGCCATACTATGAAACACTGCTTTTAAAAGGAGTAAAGGGAAAAGGTGGAAAGTACCCATTGTTTACCACACAGTTCTCTGTATTAATATGAGGTTCAAGCAAGACATTTTTTTCTTGAGGAGTATGGAAATTGGAGAACTGTTACCTTTTAGACCACATGCCTGTCTTCCAACTACAGTAAATAGTTCATTCTTCTTTTTCATTTAGGTGACATTTTTGTATCACCAGGGAGAGGGATTTTAAGTCACCAGTTTGTCTGCTTTTGAAGGCTTTTCTAAATTCTTTTCAACTCAACATGGCTTAGACAGGCAGAAGTGGGTGGATTAGCTTGACAGCCTGCAGCCACTACTCAGCTCCAAGGGTTTCCGCGCAATATGCATCTTGCACGTACCAGGGCACCTGTCATGGCTCTTAAGCCCTTTCAGTCAAAGGCATTAGCTGGTGCCGGAACACTGGAGCTTCCACCAGGGTGAGAAAGATTTTTAAAAACAAAAAAAAGACCAACCCCAAGGGTATATTTAGACAACCCCTTTTTTGCTAATTAAACATTCAAGTAGGATTACTGCACACGGATCATTATTATCTGAAGAGACCACCATGGAAAAGAAAGGTTTATGTTTATTTATGCATACCATCATAGGGGAAAAAAACCCTTTAAGCGCTGTTATGGGACTGGAGATCCAACTAGGTTTCCCATCTCCACTTGAACATTACTGAAATCTTGGCCTAATATAGCTCTGAAACCATGAGCCCTGAAATTTGAATTGCCATTTATTTTGGCTAGCAGTCAGTATTTCACATGCTACTGAAATAAGTTCCATCCGGGAGTGCTGATTCAAAGTCAGGGAATGACCAGTGGTTTGTACTGAACCACACCAAGGATGACGGGTCCCTGCATCTAGGGAAATGTACCCTAGATTAAGTTCTTGATGCAATATAACTTCTGTTCTTACTTCTCCTTCTTTGTTTTCTCTTTGCTTGGTGTTTTGCAATAATGTTATTAAAGCTTCATTTTTCCCGTAAAGAATGATCAGAAGATCTTTAAACTGTGGCCAGCAAGGATTTTTAAATTGTGATTGCCCTTAAAAAGCTTAGGTAGCATTTACTGCCACAAACATAAATACTCAAGCTGAGAAACTAATGAGGAAAGTTACTTAGAGTAATCTCGAATGCAAAACACACATCATTATGGAAAACAAAGGCAAAGAAGTTACGTTAATGATCCAACTTTCTTAATTCTTGAGTTCTATACATTGCAAGTGACTAGCACTACATTTCATCAATGTATGCTTTTACACTATCTTCTAGACGCTTGCTTAAGCGACAAGGCTTCTTTAAGAAGCAGCACTTAGTGAAGAGTCTTCTGGCAGACAACAGCAATTACAATGCAATAGATAACTATTACTGCTGCCCACGTTGCTCTGTTCTACAGTAGCATTTCATTTTTACCCATGTAAAATGCCCACTTCCACGACATTGAACATAATAACAAGTTACTAAGTTTCTGGCAAAAGGTGATTATTGAAACAATTTGTTATGTTTATGAAGTGGGTTCCTTTTCAAGACAAAGTATTTCAACAACTAAATAACACTCTAACCAATTATGTTTAACACCAAATGCATTCATTTAAAATGTTGCTAAAGTAGACTACAGTATGTTGGAGACCTTGAAATCCCAGAAGTAAAACAGCGTCAGTATGAACTGATACTCGGGACCCAACTTGTAAATCTCACTCATGCAGTCAGTCACATACGGCTTTCAGAAAGCATTAAAAAAAAAAATAAGACAAGATCAAGTGATTTTAAAAACCTTACAAGTTTTATAAAAACATCAGAATACATTACAAAAAGCCTTTTATCAATTCAAACTTACAAAACACTTAAAATGTTTAATACTCGTTTAAAGAAAGATTATCTATATTTCAGTATGTACAGGTGTGGCAGCGTGCTCCCCCTCTGGCCTGCGTAAGCAATAACCACCGGCGGAGGCTGCGATGGCGGCTTTGCCATCACTGGACTTTGCGGACAGATGGCAGTACAGTAGCCAAGGGCTGTCTGGCCTAGCGACCCAGACCTCTTGCTGGTATGCAAATATGACTCTAAGTCAATCATCTTAACTCTGTAAAGAGTGAACAGCCCAGGGCCCGTGGAGCTCTCCTGCACGGCAGCGGCCGGCACGCCAGGATCTCCCCTTCAGTAGGGACGCCCCTCAAGGTTACTCCTCGAGGTTGAGGGATTCCTTGCTGCGTCAGATCCTCGGTAAGTGACTAACAGCATGCTAAGCTTTGAAATCTTAGCTCAGTGATATAAAGGATTGATTGCACATATATAATTCTTTAGACATAAACAATTGAACAAGTCTGGGACTAGGACTGGATCCAGCTGCACCTAGACTTCTCTCTGAGAAGATGTTTAGAAAGCAAGGGGGGTCCTCTCTGAACCTCATGACTCAACGGGAGGGTCTCCCTGACAGTTTTGCCTGATCCTGTCCTCTGTGCAGTAAATAATCAAGTGCCACTGAATCTCATTACAGCATTGTTGCATTTACCATTGAATTTTATTAACTCACTGTTTTATATCAATAAAGTATATCATTGCTGCTTTCTTACAAATGAGGTGCGCTCTCACTCTATCCACAACAGGTAGCAGTTTATATCAAAACTTGATCAAATAGAAGACAATCCGTAACTTTCATAGCTATCTAATTAGAAGTATTTATGTACACTGTCAAAAAATGTGTTTACAAATTACTGTTCTTGTCTATAAAAATAGAAAAGAGATACTTTAAGTACCTCGCCTGAAGACTTAAAAATTTCCAGACGTAACAAGACTCAGAACACAGCAGGTTTACAATGGTAACCTAAAACCACCAATTAAAACCTCTTAAAATCACAGAAACTATCCTTCTATTTTTCTGAGTATTCCAGCTCAGAAGAATGATGATGTGAATTAACAGGGAAGAAGAAAAAGAAGACTAAGTGGAAAAATACCCCTGAGATAAGGCAGAATCGTCATGATTTTTCCTACGTTTCTTTGGCTTTTTGTTACTTTCAAGCTGCCACATAGGTTTGAAAGGAAATTTGTCCTGTCATACGTTTTAACAATTATGACATCACCACATAGGTAACTATTCTGACACAAGTGATAAAAAACCAATAGCATAAGTTGCTCCTCTTCTTCAGACTCTTCCCATTTCTGACCCCATCCTTCTATTTTTCTTTTTAACAATTTTTTAATGCTAAAATTAGATTGTTAAGAGGATAGAATAGCCACCTGCATATTTTTTCTAATTACCATTTCCCACATCTTCCTTTTTTTCTTGAGGGTTTTTTATAGACGAGTTCTTCAAAAGCCATGCTTTCATCTTCCACTTCATTTTCCAAGTCTCTATTATGCACAGAGCCTATATTAAAAACAATGAATTAATGCAGAATGGAAAACCTCAACACCTTTTCCTCTTAATAGTATGACAAGCTATGTCATTGGTATTTTGTATGTCAGCAATACACCTTCATATGTGTATAATCATGTTTAAGAAGTATTAGGCTTAATATGACAATGTGCTTAAGAGCTCTGCTAGGAAGCACTTGCTACACTAGTAATTAATTTTTACACTGAAAATCTCTTTCTATTGTTCCTGCTTTTGACTTTTATAAGAAGTATGTCTCTCCTCTCTCAAGGTTCAATTTCAGCAGACAATACGTTTGCTTACTGACTTCAAAGACAGACTATAATGTTGCTTGTGAGCCTATGAGAGCACTCCCATGTAGTCTTATTAACTATATCCTTCTTGGAACAGGAAGACCTAACAAGGCTTCATCACAAGCAAATTTTCTAAAATAGAGCTACTTTAATGCTTTACATATAGTGCAACTTGTAAGCCTGATCACTTCATCGCAGCCTTTTTATGCAGTTGTTGCAATCCTACCACTGAAATATGTGCTTAAACCTAAACATACAGGTAGGCACAATGAAGTCTTAAACTTGTCCTCAGAGGTCTGTGATGCAACAGACTGCATCAATGTATATTACTTCTGGTGTGAAACCAAGTGCAGTGTAAGTGAAAACAAAAGGAAATCAACCGCATGTAATATTTGTCCACAGAACTCTTACAAGCAAGCTAAGGGTTAGTTTTGCTAGCAAGCTGGTTTCCAAGAACTTGGATCCACGCTGCCCACAAATGCACTGCTGCAGCAGAGTTAAGAAACAGCACTGTCTTATTGGTGACGGTGAAGATAGCTTCTCTTCTGTCCCCCTCTGCCCAAGTTTATATCCTGAAGACTGCACTTGAACCGTAGTTACGGGTGCATCTGCGTGTGCCTGTGTGCACAAACACACGCATACTTTATGCAGGCTGGGATCCACCTGGGGCCAGGGGAGGACGCTTGCTCCATTCTGGCCACCCTGTAACCAGCTGCGAGGCTCACGCTCTAAAAAGCCACTGAGGGAAGACTGGTTAACTCATGTTTTCCAGAGTGCCCCTATGGAGGTGCCCGTTTCTTGTTGCCTAGTAAGTGAATATCCACAACACTGCTGACTTGGAGACTAAAGTGATGCTAAGAGACCATTACTGAACAGTGTCCTCTAGGGGGCACAGAAACCTGTGTAATTTGAAAGCATACCTTCTTTTATCTGATTAGAGTCCATTTTCTTCAGCCACTTACGAGCCTCATCAACGGTGGCAACCAATTTGTTGGCATGTTTGTTTATTATTTCTTCAGCTGAAACGGAGCACAATTAACAATCTGTGAGATCACTAGCTGAGAGATGGACAGCAGCTAAAAGCCAACCACAAAAGTTACACAGAGCTGTGCTGTATGACGATGCTGCAAAGCAAGAAGTCTCAATCATCAGTGATCCCGCATGCCAGGAAATTCACTACTGGGGATGAAGATGCTGTATGTATTACTCACCATTCCAATCAACAATACTAGCAGTATCAGAGGAGAAGCTCTCTATCCTTGTCTTGTCCCTTTTAAGGTATACCTGAAACTCCCGAAAACATTCTGGTTTATCTATTTTGGGGTATAAAGTTCCTGCCTTTCATTATCCCTCTGAAATTATACAAGACAAAGTAAAACATGGACCTGAGACTTGCAGCCCTTGCTTAGCTGCACCATTAAGGACTTGAAAAGTGCTTGTTATAAAGTGAGGGAAAAGTAATCTCAAAGGCAAATAATTTCTGTAAATATATTTTCACTGAGTGGAAGAACGAGGTAACATTCATTTAGCAATTGTCATAACAAAATCAACTATTACCTAATTAAGCCTACTACATATATATCATACTCATCACTGTCGTGGTTCATTGAGCAGAAAGCCAACTAAATAATAAGCCAAACTGCAGGGACTTCATTCATATGTAAAAGCTTTCCAGTAGGAGTAAAGATAATGCTTACACATGAAGACCACAACCTAAATTTTAGTTACAAATTTAACGTATTTCACTGATCAGAGCTGATGAACGTATCAAATATTACAGTTTTTCATTACTGTCAGACATCACAGGCAAAGTGACAACTTGACAGGGTTGGTGGATTTCTACAACTAAAGCCAGTAACAATGTTTTGATTTAAGATGTCACTTTCCCACAGCAAGTACACCAAACAATTTTGCTCCTAGGCCACTCATTCAGTGATTCAATTTTGCTTGCAAAAATCAGCATAGAATAATACCTTAAGCACAAGAGAGGGAAAAAAAATCAAATATCAAAATACCTATCTCTTAAGTACCATCATTTACTGGACTTTGTAATACCAGGGTTGCCTTTGAGTGCCTGACACCCCACAGATTTGTAGTGAAGTATCTACTTTTGTTCAGCCCTGGCAAAATTGCAAGTTCAAGGGCAGACTAGTCAGAGATATCCTGACTCCAAGTACTCCTAACACTCTATGCCTGCATATCCAAATTGCTATGGCTGGCAGAACTATATAAGAAGGAAATAGTAGAAAAATTAATAAAGGTCTGATGTAACAGGCTGCTGTAAAACTGCATAAATTCAGAGAACACAGCACATCTGATCATGTAGTTAAAATTCGCTTTACTAAAATTCACCACTATTCACTTTACCTGTACTATCTGATGTATTACTTTGTGTTTGGCAAATGTGAGAATGTATTTTTTAATATTTTTAACTGTCTCAGTTCCTCTTTTCCTCAGCTACCTGAAATACCTATAAATACCCTTCTCTTGACCACATTAAGATTTTGAAATGGAGCTTCATCAGGTCTAGAAGTTTGCCCACAAAGGATATCCTAAACTGTTTGAAAGGAAACTGGAAAGGTCCTACCTTTAGTCCAGGCTTTTCTCTCGTAGATTTCCTCTACTGCATCTGAAATCTTCTTAATATTCTCTCTGATTTTTCTCTGGCATAAGTTGGAACCTTCATTATATGCTAAATGGTCTCGGGTGTAACTCTTTTCCATAATGGCCTCCACTACTTCCAGTCCATCATATATTATTGGATCTATCTTTCTTCTGAAAAAGTCGGCATAGGATTTGTAGGCAGTATTATTGTTTCTGTGTTCATCTGTGTTTCTGTGCTCTATGTAAGCCTCACTGGCCACAGAAACTGCATTTCCTTCTGCATGCAACTTTTCTTCCCCGCTGATCTCTGTTGGGGTCACAACTTCAGAAGTGTCTGCCTCCATGTTTTCTGACTGGCTGAAATAGTTCTCAGAGCTCTGGATAAATCTGACTCCACAGAGGTCACACTGGGTTTGGTCAATATCTGCTTTTTTGAAGATCTCTGATAAAGATTCCTCTCCTTCCATTGCAACAGGCTCAGCTTTGGAGCAGGCCTTCCTTCTCCATTTCACACACAGAGAAACAAAATGGAAGACACGACGCAGCTGGCGTTGAGCAGATGCTTTCTGTTCTTGCTTCTGTTGCTTGCTGAGTGCAATGACTTCCAGGGGATCCTTTTGGTCCTCTAAGCAATGAACCCTTTCAAGTTCCTTTTCTAGCTCATCAGTGTATTCTGTCTTATCCAAAGAGGTCATAAACCTGTCAAGGTTTATGGGTTCATACAGGATGCCCCGTATGGGTGGATGCCCCTGAGTGTACGCAGAGTCCCAATTCCACCGGCAGTCAACCAAGTACTCTGCATCTCGCTCTGTCAGAAGCTCTTGCAGGCCTGTAGCAATTTCTCTTACATGCGTAGCATCACTCACTTGTTCCACAACCCTTAGCAATCTTTCAGGCACTGCAGAGGGAGAGTCTTTTCTCATCAATTTCAGCATTGCCTTGATTTCAGGGAAGTGGGAACATAAGAGGGATCTGTATTTAGAATTCTGCACCTGGTCAGCATTCAGTAACATCACTAAGCACAGCACTACAGTCCGCTCAGCCTCCCCTGAAGTTATGCAGTTGGGATCCTCAAAAGCATCCAGAAGGACATTGAACTTTCCATGAACTCCACACAAAACTTCTACTAGATAACAGAGATGAAATCGGAAATTCTGTACAGCTACGTATGTGTCCTTTGGTCTATACTCCTGTATAATAGAAAATGTGTCTCTCAGTTCTTTGTTATGGTCCTTGCTTCTGAACAAAAACTCCCAGTAATGAATGAGAGCAATGTAACTCTTTGGAAAGCAGAGAGTAATGTTCTTGGTGAGACGCATCAGGACAGCACAACAGAGAATATACTGGAATTCCAACAACATCACCGTATTTCCTATGCTTGGAATCAGGTATCTTCTGCATTTCTTGACCAGGACGTTCATAAAACGGAAAAAAAACCTTTTACAGTTTTCCGGGTTCTTATGAACATAGAATTGCTCAAGTGAATTTTCAAGAAGTCGAATGAAGCACAAATGCGTTCTCCCTGCATTTTCAGCATTTTTGTCAGGTAGCAACATACCATGTCTGCCCTCTATTCCTTTGGCCTTTCTTCCTTGGCCTTTACTCTTTGGGGAGTTTTTTGCCTTTGACAAAGCAAAGTTTAGCTCTTTGTTATAATCATCCTCTTCCTTAAAAAGAAGTTTCTCAAATTCTTCAGGATATCCTGAAGATAAGATGAAAACTTGCATGGCACTCAGCCACAAGTCAGTTGATTCTCTTCTGGCTGCCGTTTCTTCATTTTTAAACTTCAATGTGATGTACTCCTTCAACATCGCTCTACAGGGTTTGGAAATAATGTTACTGAATTCCAGTATTTCTTTGCATGCCTTTGGGTTCTCAGACAGTATTCTCAAATGAAAATGATTAGGAAAAAACAGTTGTAGGAGGGCTTTACATGACGCATATCTGTTAGCAGTCAAAATGTCATCAAAGCTTTTGCACTGATTCAGCAGTTCTTCAGGGAAAGTGTGTGCAGCTTCCAACAGCAGTCCGTTTATTGCCACTAGATGCATTTTACACTGAAATATTTTCTTTGCTTCGTGGCGCAACAAGGGCTTATGGTAATCCTCACAGGTTTTATCTTCACAGTTCAAGCCAACAATGAACTTCATACAAATATCAGGGTAATGCTTGTTCAATAACTCATGGGTGATAGAGCACAACCTGCTTAACAAGTGCTGCTTCAGAGCTGATTTTACCTTCTCTGTGCTTACTGAAAAATCACCTATTTTCTTCCTCTCTTTTAGACTTGGCTTGTCTGACAAAAACTTGAGAATGGGTTCAGCTTCATTTTGAGACACCTGGCAACTGTCACCTGTTGGGACAATCCCATAATAGGCAAAGCATGACTTCACCATATCTTTCTCTGCGTTGGTGGCTGCTTTCTGCAAACCCCTCACCAGACTCAGAAGAGCTATTAAGCCACGTGTTGCCATAAAGAGGATGTTCTGGCTAGGAGTGCCGAAGCGAGATAATGCGAAGAGAGCTTCAACTGCACCTGCAGAATGATTCAGAGATAGGAACTGACAGTATGCGCTGCTCAGCTTTGCGAAGTCTCCCTTCAGAACTCCCTGCAAAAACACAGCCTCAGCAATGCCAGACTTCTGCTCAGTTTGTTTACAAAGTTCGAGGGCTTCTCTTAGGATGGCCTCCATGTCCGTCAGGTCTGATTCTGAACAGCAAGTCACACCAGCACGTGCTGCAGCAAGCAAACACGATGCACGAAACTCTTTTATAGATGTGAGGTTGGCCGCTTCCAGAGCAAATCCATGTTGTTTCATTAACTTTGCAGCTTCTTCCTCTCGACCTTCCCTTTTCAGTAAGTCTGCTGTTTGGCACAAGCATCCACGAGACTTCAGAAACTCAAGTTGATCCTCTATATCAAGTTTTGAGAGGACTTGCATCATTTTCTCAGTTCTGTTCATACTTAAGTACTTTGCAGCTGCTTCCAAATACAATTGATTTGCTGTACATGAGAGTTTGGAAACCACTTGTCCTTTTGTATTTAACATCTCTTCATATCTGAAATAATAGATACATCAAATTACTACCATAGATGACTAACCTAGACAAAAAAATACTGCATTTTTAAAAATCCTCCAAGACATTAAATAAATACCTGCCCCAGAAGCCCTTCCTTCAAAATGGCCAACTATTTCAAGTTTCATGTCTGTCATGTGAAAAGCAATCACACCATTTTAAAAGAGCTACAGAAAGAATTTATCTACAACATAAGGCTGTCTGAAGCAAGATCATTAAAACTTCCGATACAAACAAGATCACAAGGTTTACAGCATTAGTGAATCTTTCTCCATGCTGTCAAATCACTGTACAAATTATTTTAATCACGTTTTGCCAGTGATAATCTTCTGTTTATTAAAGTAAGCCTCAATATAGAATGGCTGTTTACATGAACAGAAGCCAGAATGAAATAAATCAGAATTTTAATGAATTCTCCACAGGCCAATATAGATAATATCCTGTAAATTTTACGTAAACCACTCAATTTAGAGAACTCTTTCAATTCTGTCGGATGTATCTACTTATACTTTGCCACTTATGGAGTGCCTCAGTAAAGTACCTGGTTGCATCTTTCAAAATATGCACTTTAAAACACTCAGTTATTAATTATTATTGGCTGATGTGAAATTACTAAGACATCTCCTAAGCTAGTCTTGCAAAAGTATTCTCTCCTGCATGCTGAGAATGAGTAATTTTTTCCTGATGGGTGAGTAAATTATCATTAAAATTTCATTACCATCTTTGTCATGATAAATGTGGGAGTGCAGGTTTTTGTACCTATGCTGATGAATTTGCATGAATGATTTGGGGAGGCTGATTTAAAAAATCATTAGTTGGTAAGGTGACTTTAATTCTTGAACTTTCAATCAAACTACCTCTACAAATCTTAGTCCTTCAGGAAACAGTTCCCATTATTACAGGTACATCACGAAGGATTTCAGTGAACACGTGTAACTGTAGGCCTTGCTAGAATTCTAATTGGTGTATATATTCTTTAAAAGTCATCAATCAATTTAGGTGTAACGAAATGTTTGGCCAATAAATGAACTGTTTACACAAGAATGTGCTAATGAGGTCACAGGGATGGTGCCAGATGTAAAGTTCTGTCAAAAAGATACTAATAAAATCAGTCTATCAAGCACAGTGCAAGGCAGTTCTTAACTGCCCTGAGCCAGCACAGGGGAGAAGGTATGGAAAAGTTCATCTCAGAGACTGGGACCAAGAATCTGTCAGAGAGGCGGTGCAAGCGGGTCATTTAAATTACTAATCTTTGCTCTAAGTTAGAGATTTTGAGACAAATAGTTCATTTGCCACAATGACCGCTGCATTATATACCACACATCTAATGGTTATACTCCTAAAGAAGTCAGAGACTATGTAGCTAAATCCATTACTATTTCACTCTTAAAACAGAAGTATTTAATACTTCTGTTAAATGTTTTTGTCATATTTACCATAAGAAGCTAGTTCAGAGGACTGGCTAAAGGAGAACTTGCATGACTAGTAAGAGGCTGGGAAAAATTCCCAGGAAAATGAAGTTAAGTCACTGTTCCAGCTGTGAATGCAGTAGAATGCTTATCATTACCCAACTGAGAACTCTGACAAAATTAATTTAACTTCATATGAAACAAAGCCGCCGGCCAAAACTCATGTAAAAATTTTATGGTGAGCCAGCTGTATTATGTTGAATTTGCAAATGGGAAAGATAACTATATTCCAACACCATCTTGGAAGACATACCTTTCAACTGCCTTTGCTGCTTCTTCATAGAGTTCTTCCTGACAGTACATTTTAATTGCCAGATCAAACTCCTCAATTTGTTCATAACATTCAGATGCTTCTTTGTAGCACTGGCTTTTCTGATAGTAAACTGCAGCATCTTTCATCTGCAATGCAGAAGTCAGTAATGAAACTGAAGTGCTCTAAACAGTCAAAACTACATGAGTAGAATAAATTTAGTAATTCCATCATGGAGGTGTCTCATAGAGAAGCACACTTTATCTGAATGTAATCAAATACATACTAAAGTAACCATCATTAAAATTGAACAGACTAAAAAAAAACCACTTCAAAATACTTGTGTCCAAAAAGCTAAAATGTAAAATTAAAGGTATTACGCAGGATTTCCAAAGTACTTTTTATTCATCTAGCTCTGCCTGTTATTAAAAAACACCACACACACTTCTGTTGACTTGCAAAGTCCTCAGAATCAACAGGATTAAATTAAACCAGTTATGGATTCAGAATGGGAACCCTATCGTTGTATCATAAACTTCAAATATTTGGGAGCAATTACTTTACATTCTTTCAGTGGAAATGCATGTAAATAAAAAATGTTAAATATCCTCATACACTTGGAAAATTATTGTTAGTACATTACTTAATCCTTGCAAGTTTCAAGGTTCCATTTAGATGGCTGTAATGAGTGAAGTTTCAGTATCATCAGAGTATTGAATGAAGTAACAACTTAAGTTTCATGAAATCGGTGATTAATTAACTTTTTGACTGCAAAGCAGAAATGACTGGTGGTGATCATTGAGGAAAGCCAAAGAAATAAACCTAGACTGCATAATTGCATCATTGTCCTCTTCATTCCTCTTCTGTCTATTCTGTGACAAATGCTTCCTCTTGAATGGCCCAGCTTAAAGAGATGTTTTAGTTCAGCTACTACCACGTGACACAAAAATACTATTACCTTATGAGTAATATGAGGGGAAGAAAAGCTGTAGGAAAAGGAAAGTGATAAGGAGAGGATAGTGTAGAGGATTTAATACCTTTCCTAACTTTTTAGACAGTTCTGCACAAAGTCGGAACTCCTTTGACTGAAACAGGCATTTTAGTGACAGTTTTGGTTCTCCACATTCCAAGTAAGTTTTAGCCAATGTCATGTATTCCATCTGTTTTTCCCTGCAGAAGGTAAGAGAAAATGACCACTTATATCCAAATTAAGTTCAGGATCACACTGAATCCTACCAACAGTGACATCATGTTCTTGCTCATACACAACCTAATCAGGTATTGCCTTACAATTAGCGATATTTTGGGCTAACACTGTTCTGTCCAGAAGTCTGTTCCAGAACCTCACTGCTCTGGCAGTAAAAAGCCTTTTTGTGGAAATTCTCAAACTAAGTATACTAGGGTGGTTTTGTGCTGCTTCTCTTTTCTAGCTTAACTTGCTCCTTCCTTTCTGCTGTTTAGCCCCAATGCCACTAAAGACAATAATCAAATTTGTTCTTAGCCTATATAACTAAACAAGCCCAGCCTTTCTGGTATCATTGCAGCATGTCTATTTTCTTCCTGGACCTAGTCTGAATTTATCATTCTTGAGCCTGGAGGATAAAAACTGTACAAAGAATTTCATATTATAGAGCACAGAGGAATCTTACTCATGCTTTGTACACCAGCATTAATACCTCTACTAAAAAAATATGCCACTTTCACAGCTTCATTATTATGTATGTTCTGTCAACTTAATGTACCCTAATATACCAAATTTCTTCTCCTCAAATTTTATCCAGTTGACAAGCACCCCAGCTTTCGGCCAACTGAAAAAAAGTTTTTTCAGTCTCATCAACAAATTTTCTATGATCATGAAATTTTATAAGTACCCTTACACTTCTAGCCAGGGCCAGTAATATAAAACAGGTAATTAAAAAATCTAAAACCTTGTTTAATTCCAGTCATAACATTTCTCCAGACCTTCCCCCTTCTCCCTTCAGTGCTAGTTTCCTCTGCTCTAGTCATTCCTTACCCACTCTGATATCACTGCTAGTTTTCAGCCTCCCCAGCATTAACAGGAATTAATTCACTTAGGTCTAGAGTCCTCCCCATGAAGTTTTTTTCCTGTCTTATTCAAGACAAGTCCCAGACAGTTTTTCAGCCTCTTCAGGAAACTGCAAACTTTCTGCCCTGTCAAACCCTTGAGCTATTTTGCCCAGCTGACAACATGAACTAAATGATTCACCTCCAAATCTGTCCCTTTAAAACTGCCCTTTGGTTCAGGCATAGTTCTGCTTGTTTAGTTTAGATTGACTCGAACACTCATTTTACCTCAAAGCTCACTTTTTGTTAAGAGCTTTTCTCCCCCAACGCACAACACTATTCCTTCTTCTTTGTTAAGTGAATATGCAGTGGGATTAACTGGAGCTGAGCACTGCTGATGTCATATGATCTTCTATCTATATCTCAGAAAATAAAGCTTTTTCAGGTAACACAGATCCTGTTGCTTTTCTCTCACATAACCAGTAAGCCCCTTCAATGGCCACATTTGGTTTGGACAGCTTACAGTGTGCAACCACTTGCACTACTCCCCAAAGGGAGCAGTGCTCCAGAACCTGCTGGAGCTGTGCTAGCCTTCCCAGTTTCTTAAATCTCTGTTGCCACACACAGAAACAAAGACATGAAGACACTTCATGCACGTGGTTCTCCGATGTCTCCAGTTCGGTCCCACAGCTGTGGTGGGAACTTCTCCCTGCACACGCCCATGAGGTCTAGCACCACAGAATGACACTTGCCTATCTGCATTTACACTTACCTGGGGCTGCTTTTCTTTGAGGGCACTTTGAGAACGGCATCATTTGCCAGGGCCAGTTTTGACTTCTCAGCTGCTCCTCCCTTTTGGTAACATTTGGCTGCCACCTGGGGTGAAATCATACACAGCATTCACACATGTGCATCCAGCCCATGGCTTATCACATAAAAGCAATACTTAATTTTACAGTCACTGTAACGGAAAACAGAAAGACTGGTAGGGTTCCTGGAAGAAGGAAAAAGTAAAACATTGCAGTATATTTTTAGGACAAAAATAAAAGCTTTAAAGTCAGTCCACATATGACTATCAGGATTAGAATTTTAATTACAATGTTTTACATGGAAGTAGTGAAAGCAGAATTCCTGGTAGGATGATAAAACAAATACCACATGCAATTTGAATGATGGCCTAAACAATTAATTGGTAAGTCACTAGGCATCTGCCACATAAATTCTATTAATAAAAGTTAGGAAAACCAATGTGTGCAAAGTTAAATTAAAAAACATGGAACATTTATTCATGCTTTTACTATACCATGCCCCTTCTGTGATGAGCTAAAGAGAAGTATCAGGACTTAGCATACTCCTAGCCAGGTTTGCTTCATTATCACCTTGCTCATTCTGCAACACCATTATTTCTTTATTCTGTCCATTAATTTAGTATTTGCTTCTGTTTGGAAATTGCACACTGCAAGCCACTCTTAGAACTGTCAAATTCACCAGATAATTTCTTCTTAATGTAGCAATGATAAGCAAAGATCAGGGTTATAAAGAAAACAGAATAGCAGATAATACAGCTAATACATTTCAGTTTTCAAGATGAAATATTCTCAGCTGTGTGTTTTTTGTCTAAACACTTCTCTGTCTGTTTAGGAAACTGCCTTTTTTTCAAGGGGAGATAAAGACTGTCTGTATAGTGGCAGCTGATTATTTTAATTTTTGCCTTGTTATAAATATCTATTTTCCATACAAAAAATTCTATGTTGCTATCAGCAAAAAATTGAAGCCTTCCTCCTGCCATGATCAGAAAAGTATCCAAAATTTTACTTCATAGAATCATAGATTATCTCAAGTTATAAGGCACCTATAAGGATCATTAAGTCCAACTCCCTGCTCCTTGCAGGACTACCTAAAACTGATCCCTATGACTAAGAGTGTCATCCAGACACTCCTTGAACTCTGACAGACTTGGTGCTGTGACCCAGGGGAGCCTGTTCCAGCGACCATCCACCCTCTCAGTGAAGAACTTTCTCCTAATATCCCATCTGAACTTCCCCTGACACAGCTTCATTCCATTTCCTCATGTCCTATTGCTAGTCACCAGAGAGAGATCAGCACCTCCACCTCTGCTGCCCCCCTTGAGGAAGTTGTAGACTGCGATGAGGTCACCCCTTAGCCTTCCCTTCCCCAAACTGAACAAACCAAGTGACCTCAGCCACTCCTTATAAGTCTTGCCCTCAAGACCTTTCACCATCTTGGTCACCCTCCTCTGGACACACCCTAATAGTCTGACGTCCTTCTTATATTGAGGCAC
>VZTL01052149.1:0-59788 GCA_013400535.1 Scopus umbretta | reverse complement strand
GGCGGGGAGGCCGGGAAGCGGCCGGGCCGCTGTCGCCGGAGCAGAGCCCCCCAGCCCGGCCGGGCGGTGATTGACAGCCGCTTAGTTTTAAATACCCGCCATGAGGCAGAGCCGGGCCGCGGTAAACAAAACGCGGGGCGGGCTTGGGGTTTTCCTTGGCCGGCTGTAGGTGGTTGTGGGGAAGTGCTCGCCTGGGGCTGGGCTTTTAGGAAGGGAGCCTTTTTTTTTCAGCGCTTTTCCCTAAAACGGGTGTTTCGGGAGGCCTTTTGCAAAGGAGAGGCGCCTCTTCCTCTCGGCTGCACCGGGGTGCCCTGGGGTGTGTTTCGCTCATGGGTCTGGCGAGCTACTTCTGGCGCGTCGGGCTGGAAACTGCTGCTTCAGGACGAGCTGGTTTTGCTGGAAGTTGGATTTAGGCTGATTCCGCTAGGCTGCATAGCAGCTAGGAGCTTCTCGCTGTAGGTCAACTTCAGGCATACCGAGCATTGATGTCTTTTGCTTGTAAGCTCAAAATATGCTTTCCTATTTAAACAATGAGGAAGCTGAGACAGACTGATGTCGCTCCGCCTTCCTTCCTGCATTTTTGTTGAGACTCAGGGTTTTGTGTTTGTTTGCTTGGGTTTTTTTTCTGGAAAAAAAGAAAAAAAACACCTTATTTTCATGGCTTTAATCACTAAGATATGTTTTTCCCACCTAGAAAACAGATAAGAATGCAAATTTACTCTATAAGCTGGTGCCAGAGGTGGCACGAGAGTTAATACCTCTGTTTCCCTGTCTTGACGGCATTGTGGTTGGAGCCAAGTCAATGGCTTTTTAAACAAATTTCTGACTGCTTGAAGGAAAGTGGTTTTCTGACTCCTTTCAGCTAGCCTTATTATAAAGTTAATGCAGCATGCAAAACTGGCCTTTTGTAAAGGTCATTCTACTGAGCACTTGAAAGATCTGATATTTGAATTCAACAGGGCAGAAAATAGATTGTAAATAGTTATTCAGATGAATAGACTTTGGAAATTAAATGGCACTTGTAAATCTGAAGGAGAAACAAAGATACAAGATCACTTTGTAAAGTCCCACTTTGCATATCATTTAGGTAAAGGTGTAATTATCTTGTATGTATCCAAAAATGTTGGAGTATCTTGTATGTGTTAATTTGTAGAGAAAGAATATCTTGTATGAGTCATGACTTATAAGATATCATAGGATGAGAGGAAATGGCCTCAAGTTGCACCAGGGGAGGTTCAGATTGGATATTAGGAAAAAATTTATTTACTGAAAGAGTGGTGAGGCATTGGAACAGGCTGCCCAGGGAGGTGGTGGAGTCCCCATCCCTGGAGGTGTTCAAAAAACGTGTGGATGTGGCACTTCAGGACATGGTTTAATAGGCAGGGTGGTGTTGGATTGATGGTAGGACTAGATGATCTCAGACGTCTTTTCCAACCTTAATGATTCTGTGATTCTATGACCAGGATGACTTGCATCTACAGTCTTCTACAGGTGGATGTAGTTGTGTGTAAGTAATGAAACCTGTGCTTTCTTTGGTAGACACTCCATGCTGCCCCGCCATGTGCAGAGGCTGGGCAGAGACTGGATCGCCCACTGGAATGGTTCTCAGATACTCACCTTGAACAGCCCAGTTTCCAGATGTATGAGATGGGCCGGACAGTATCCCTGGACCTCGTTTCCGCTTCCTGTTCCAGTTGATTTCTCAGCAAACTGGAGGCTCCCTCCATTTTTTGGACCTTGGAGACAATTTCAGAACTCTAATTGGCAGTTTGATAACTTTATGCAAAGTTCTTGCTTTCACCTACCTAACCCCAGTATGAAATCTGAGGGAGAAGAACCATTGACAAAGAAGAGAAGACTCAGTGGCCAGCACGATACTGCAACACTTGAAGAAGAAACACACTTGTCGAATCAGAAGGAAGCATTGTGTCTTTCTGTAGCACAGAATGAGGAAACCCATAGCAGTAAGAAAGGTAAAAGGTGCTCTTTGCTCGTTTTCCTTGTTTATTTGTAATGCTAAACCCATCTGACATGTTATAAGCAATGTTGCCTGCCCCTTTTGACTTAACTCTTTTTCTTGGTACCTCTCTCAANGTTAAACCACAACACTCAAGAAAACATCTGTCTTAAAAAATGTTACAGTTTTGTAGTGCTGTTTAGTCTGTCAACTTGTATTTTGTGCTGTCAAAGTCTGCCAGAATTAGGTTCACTGTGCTTGGTGGTAGAACACAGTCAATTAGGCAAAGGATTGCCCAGCTGGGGAGTCCTGAGCTTGGTTCAAACAACTGGCTCTCGGGTGTCTGTTGCCAGATCAGAGCTGTTAACTTGGGAACTCTCTTAAAGCAAAAAGATTTAGCTAACCTGCCGTAGGGCTGAGCTGGGCTTGCAGCTGTATAGCTTCATTCCTTTGTGCCGTACCTGGGCTCATAAGCCCTGCTGGACCTGAATTGGCTTCTTTCTGAGGCAGTTGCGTTATCTGTGACCTAGATAACTGAGAATTAGTGGACTGAGGTTTAATGGTGTTTGCTTCCAGTGTGATTGTGTGATTCTGTTTTTAGAACTTTATTCTGCCACTGGCATGTTAGCAAGTTTTGTGTCAGACCATGACTGGCAAAGCAAACAGCAAGTGCGCTTACCCAGATAAATACAATAAGAAGTGCAAAGATGTCTACCCAACTCAGTAACAGACTTCCATGAAACTCAGAAGTGTCTGCTTCAGCTTATTACAGATGTAGTTTTCCACATAGCATCCAAATGTTTTACTGAGTGTTGTGGCTATTTACGGTTTTGTCCACTGTGAAACAGGCAGAGGGGCACAGTCAAAATTGGCTTCCCCTTGCATAAATCACATCCTTAACAAAATAAACTGGAAGTTGTATTGTGACTGATACCATCAGCACCCCACAAATGGATTTTTGGAGACAAATATCCATAAGGCTTAGAAACATCATATCCATCTTGAGGAGCTGAAGGAGAAGGGGGTTTGCTTTGTGCCTCTGTTGCTGAGTCCTCTCTCACCCCCTTAGCAAGTACATTTTGACATACCTTTATCTCGGAGAGTAGTTAGCATTGTGGTCCTTCCTAGTTATCTTTTGTTTGCATATTGTAAGGTGACAGTAATTGAAGATACCTGCTGAGGATCAGCCTGGCCTCTCTCCCCCTATAGAAACAGTACTAAAAGCCTTGCTGTGTTCATCACAAATACTAAATAAAGTCCTGAATAATGTAAGCACCGTGATGAAATCTACTACCCAAATAGAGCAGATACTAACAGTGCAGTCTGCCACTAGTTGATAGCACAGATATCTGAGCATGTGCCGAGGTCCAGCTGAGTTGGGACGTACCTGAAAGGCATCTTTGTTCAGGAGTTTTCTAAGTGGAGAAATACATATCTGCGAAATAATTGGACGCTTAATGATGGGCAGATATATTCTTACAAACTTTCGTATAATGATACTAATAATCAGTATGAAACTGGAGTGGCAGAAAGGCACAGTAAGCCTTTTCAGAAGTTCTTGGTAATTTTGAGGCTGCTTAGTTTTTTTAATTTCTCAACCTCACTGAGGGAAATCGGGTTCATTATGTGTTTTGGGACCCCTGTATTGGACCTGGTTGCAGCTTATGGCTGAGTTTGTCAGACTGCACGCAGGCTAGAGGCGAACCCTTTGTTTCATTCCTAACCCTTTGTTAGTCAGGGATAGAGAGATCAGCAGGATGCCCGTATGCAGCTCGGAAGGGTGTATCCCAGACTGACGTACCCCATCTCCACTAAGAAGGTAGTATAAGACTGTGTCAACAGACTGGATTTGGCTTACCAGTTTGACAGCATTTCTGTAGGAAGCAGGGTGGTGTAGAATGACTGCAACATGCTAATTTCCTAATTTCAAAGCAGTTTGAAATCCAGAACATATAATGGTTCCGTGCTGTGTTTTGGGGTCTGTTTTGGTTTTTTCTGATGCTTATATAAAGCTAGTCTTAAACAGAGGGTCCAGATCACTGCTAATCAAATGAGCTTTTAGAATTGCGTAAGCAATTTGAAAGACAACTAGTTGTCAGTAGAATGATTTCTAAGCAGTAAGAAGTCTCACAGTGTATTACATAACTTTTTCTGCCTCATATTCTTTTAACAGGAACCGTCAAAAGACAGTGGGAATATTTCTGTCAGCACAGTAGAACAATGAAAATCTTTGAAAATAAGGAAACTGACCAAAGCAATACAGAAAGTGAGGCAAAATTTGACTTTACAGTCATGTCCTATAATATCCTCTCACAGAATTTGTTAGAAGATAACTCCCACCTGTACAAACACTGCAGGCAACGATTGTTAATCTGGACATACAGATTTCCCAACATTCTACAAGAAATCAAACAGCTGGATGCAGATGTGAGTAGAAAACGAGCATGTGGATATTTCTTAAGAAGTGATAAACTGGAGTAGCAAATTCTTGCTGTTCTTTATTTTGATAGGTGACTACCTAGTGAATCCAACTGAGCTTTTAGTTAAGTCATGCTTAACAGTAGTTTTGATTTATGCTTATGCAATTAGTGTATGCTGTGCAATCTGAACTTACAGCAAAGGCAAACTCTATGGCACATGTCACCCATAGTTGCCTCTCTTATTTTTGTCCATAACTTCCCGGAATGGTCTTTTTGACATGAATTCGTTCAGCTGATATGCTGCAATTCTTCTATCATTCCAAAATCATCTTTCTTCACATAAGTCTTTCTCAGTCTGTGCCTAGAGCACCCTTGAGTGCTATAACTCTAAGGCATTGAACGTAAGAACATCTATATGTGCACAGGCCAAAGGTCCATCTAGTCTAGTGTCACGTTTGTAACAGTAGCTAATGATAGATGCTTAGAGTAGGAGAACGGGGCCCATTTCTTCAGAATAGTCTCAGCTTCTGGGACTGTACAGTTTAGGAAGCTCCGGAGCTGAAGGCTCTCTCTTTAATTGTGCCATAAGTTATTTAGTGCAAAGGATGTGCAAGATTGAATAGTCGGTCATTATTCGCAAACACTTAATCTTGCACACCAGGTTTTTGTGGAGGAAAAATAGTATGCGTGCACACAGGAGGGTCAAATTAAGGCAACCTCCAGGACTGGCATTTTCTAACTTCTAGGTGTGTGACTTTGACTTCCTATTTGTTTAGGTAGTAGTTACACTAAGTGTCTGTCTACTCATTGAATCAAAAGTCCCTTTCTAAAATCTGGATGCTAATCTTTCAGGGCCATTTGTTAGGTAATGTCCTCCAGGTAATGGAGAACTTAGTCACGTCTGAATCCTTTATTTGGAAGGCAGACTCAGATGGTTTACTTTTTTGATTGTATGAGGACTGGAGTGATGGGACTCCTATGTGGATCTCAGTTTTCTTAATATTAATGTTCAAGGTTGAGAGAAAGATGCAGGTGTTAGTAGCATTCATGTGAGACACTGATCCAAAAGTATTCCTCTCAGGTGTTTATTTCTCTCTTTATTTGGTACTCTGCACCATTTGGCTTGTGAACAAGCTTGCTGGTCTTTATTGAGATAGAACTCTGAACTTCTGTTTATATTGGGGTCTGAAAAAATACTTTACTGTGTTCTTGGTGGGTGTGATGTTTTTTGTTGTTGTTGTTTCTGAGGACACTTAACACTTATTGTTAATCTTAATCAAGAAGTCAAGTCAGTAAACCTCTTGCTTCAGTCATTGTTCAGGCCAATAAAAGTTTGGTGATAGAGTCCAACCTGTTCATGTCAGAAAACAGTATTGAAAAAAATCAAAGTAGTTGTATTAGGGAAGCCACAGAAAAACTGCCTTGTACCATTTGAAAAATGCAGTTACATTAGTATGTAGCCAGGAAGCTGGAAATTAAAGTCCCCTTCAAGCTCTTCCTTTCTTCCTCATGAATTTATACATACTGTATAAATTAGTGAGATACATTAGTGGGCTTTCTGGGTGTTGCGTTGGGCAGAGGGAGTCCGGTGAGGATCTGTCTGGTTCTATTAGTGGTAACAGACAGCTCTCCAGCATGGGAGGGCTGGAGCCAAAGCCATCCCCTCTAGCACAGAGCAGTTGGGTTCGGGGTACTTGCTGAGGTCTGCAGAGCCACACAACGCAGCGCTGGGGTAAAGAGGTGACGCCTTGTATCGCATGCATTGAGTCACGACGAGCAGCTGCTCGCAGACCCTGGTAGATGCAGGTGCCCTTTGTGCAGAGGAAGTTCTTGCTAAAGGACGTAGGCTTTTGACTGATTCATGGTTTTGAACAGTAACAAAGTGAAGCAGAGACTTCAGAATAATGCTTGAGATGTGGTTCTCCTTTGAGACCTTGAATGTGAGCTAGTGTCAGCTGGGTGAGTGAAGCCTGTTGCTGCAGTTCAGCAGGCAGTGCTAACTCATTGCCCTTCAGGAACTCAGTCCTTTGTCAGAGTCCCAGGGTGGTTGTGTGTTACTGCAGTGTGCAGGGAGAAGGCTCCAAGATGCTCGGAACTCTCTTAATGGAGTCTTTTGAGGTTGATCGTTGGTTCAGGTTTCCATAATGTGGAAACTTGTTGTCCATGCTGTAGTTCATGAAAAGGGTGCTCTTGGCCTCTTCATCCCGCTGCTCTGGCATTAGCCCTCTCCTAAACTGTGGAGAATGTATTAGCGGGTCATTATTTTGATTAAATTCAATTGCACATGTGAAAATGTCTGTCTGAGAAAGGGTGGGAGGAACTGGGGCCCTCTTCACAATCTTAAGGAGCACTTTCTATATGAGAGCAAATCCTTTCGTGGGCTTACGGAGGCAAAAAGCTTTTTTCTTTTTTTAATACCTATACAGACTGGCCAACAGACATATGATAATGGTAATATTTTGATGTACTTACTAATATCTTTTAATTGTAAACTTTTGCCCTAGGTACTCTGTTTACAAGAAGTCCAGGAAGACCACTATAGAACAGAGATCAAGTCAAGTTTGGAATCCCTGGGTATGATGAAACTCTTAAGACTGATACGTTGTCTTCTCCCCTACCCCAGTGCTATTTTCCTTCAAAAAAACTCTCTTAGATTACAGAATCAAGTCTCCTGCTGTCACATGCAACAACGTTGTGTACCCCCTTTTACAAATTCATCAAGTGCTCTCTTGAAACTATGTTAGCATTTTCTATCAGTATTCCTGTTGGATAGCTTTTCTAGGGTATTTTTCTTTCTGGCTTGAAACCTTCCAAATATTGGCACTAAATTCTATCCATGGTCAGTTTAATATTCATTAGTTTTTATACTAGTACTGTCAGTCAGCCTGAATAGCACTGTCTCATCACTCTCCCATGTGAATTTATGGTAAGGAACATGCTGCTGGGGGTGTGATTCTGTTGTGGTTTAAACTGATCTAAATCTTTTGTGCCCTACACCTCCTTCCCGTCCCAGGGCCCCGCTCTCTTCCTGGCACTGGTACTTGTCCGATGCCAGGAGGAGCCAGTTCAAGGCATAGCACTGGACTCATACTTTTTTCTTTCTTGGTTAGTTGGTGATAGTCTAACTCCCAGACTTGAGTGTTTGTCAAGAAGGTAGAGTAACGGCAGTGCCTATTTATTTCCACTTGAAATGTGAAACAACACTGTAAGAGCAGGCTCATGTAGGCAGCTAAGCTTCCTGCTGCTATCTGTGAAGATCTGGAGCTCACTGTAGCTCTTCCTTTTCCCCTCTCTACTCCCAGATGCACGTTCTGCCCCTTCTCCTGGGCTAGTTCTGGCACTCGCTAGACCTTTACCCTGGTGAAATCCACCAGTCCAGCGGAATGCTATCCACACTAATTTTATTTTCCTGGACTAGTTTTCTGTTGGCTTACTGAGTTAACAGTAAGTGCCACAACAAGTGGCAGGAGCACGTAGCCTGGAGCTGGGAGAGAAGAGTGGGAATCTCCTGTTCCAGCACTGGTGTAAGCTCAGAGGTCAACTCACTCCACTTCATGGGGCTGTACTTCCTGAATTCATAGGGCATGGGCTGAGCAGAGAAACGTTTTAAAATGGCAAAAACTAGATACTGTTTCAAGATAATTAGTTTTTTCTTACATGGGTAAGGTCTCCTTAAAATCTGCGTTTCACCTCTACATAAAATAAAGAACTTGGTGCATTACTGTTTTCAGGTGGACTTGTTTGAACTCTGATACTGTCATTTGATAAGTGTCTCTGTTTCCCTGTTGAAAGCTTGTCTCTTGCTGCTAAGTGGTTAATTACATAATTGTTGTAAATATGTTTGAGACCTTTGTTCTATGAATCATTTTAGACAATGATTTATGACTTACAGTGATTATTGCTTTTGATTGGAATGCTTTACTGGTATTATTCCTAAACCATTGTAGTAATGTCCAGAAAAAAACTTCAATTTACAAGTCCACTTTTATGTGACTTGTGGGGTTTCTTTGGTTTTGGTTTGGTTTGGATTTCTTTCCGCCTGAGGAGAGAACAACGCACCTGGTATCTTTAAACTACGTAGATGCTTACACATAACAAAAGGTATTAGACCAGGTTTTCTGTAATATCTAAACTGCAGCTAAACAGGACAGAATATCTCTTGTCTTCACTCTTCTATGTGAACTTTATGTAGTCTTTGGTACTTCAGACTGGGTGTTGACTGCCATGTGAAAGAAGTAGCGTGAGTCTTTTCTAACTTAAAAAAAAAATCTTTGTTTATATAGTGGTATTTTATGTTTTTAATTGCCTTTCTTGCAGGGTATCACTGTGAGTATAAAATGAGGACAGGGAGAAAACCTGATGGCTGTGCTATTTGCTTCAAAACTTCCAAATTTAGCCTGATCTCATCAAACCCTGTGGAATTTTTTCGCCATGATATTCCACTCTTGGACAGGGACAACGTTGGACTGGTGTTGCTTTTGCAGCCTAGATTTCCCTCCAAAACTAATGCTGCAATTTGTATAGCCAATACACATCTGCTGTATAACCCAAGGCGAGGGGACATCAAACTGACCCAACTTGCAATGCTTCTGGCAGAGATTGCTAGCGTTGCTCCTCGGAAGGATGGTACCTTCTGTCCCATTATCATCTGTGGTGACTTCAATTCTGTTCCTGGTTCTCCGTTGTACAGATTTATAAAGGAAGGAAAGTTAAATTATGAAGGACTTGCCATAGGGAAGGTAGGCTATGCTTTTCATTGCTCACCAAAAAATAAAAAGTTAATGCTGATTAAAGAGAAATATTTACTTGAGTGATGATAGCATGCTATAGCTGGGCTTGTGATTATTTCCATTGCAGTACCAATCTTAGTGCCCTTTATGCAGTCTGCAAAATGAAAGTTACTGTGGAGTTACTAAAATAAGCTTGGGTATATTAGCTGTGCCTTACAGAATATTGTACCCACTTCTAGCATTCTGAAATTAAAAACTTGCAAACAAATTAATTGTTCTTGAAAAGTAGTGATACAATCATCCTGTGGATAACTGTGTTTTTAAGTAGGATAAAATAACTACTTAATCAAATACCTACTGGGTACTCTATGGAAAGATGACTCTTAATTTAGATAAACTTTGAATTACAGTGGCTAGAATAATTGCAAAAGCAAAAATGCAATTAGATGCTGAACCTAAACTGTTTCAGGTTAGATGTTTCGTGTTGTAAGAGCTTGTGTGTAGCTGCTGGATGTGTCAAATGCTGTTTAATAGAAAGTAACTGGAGTACAAAGCATGAGACAACATGAGAAAATAGCCCCACTGGTGTTTGTTGCTAGTGGGTAGTTGTTTCCAGCCCTGCTTTGACTTGACTTGCTCCCAGAAGAATAAGCATCGTGAAAATAAAGTAAGTGTCTCCTAGGGAGCTGTATATACTCAGTTCTGTTATGTTGCTAAAAGTGTTCTTGGCAGTCTCTCTCAGCTGAGTGTCACAAGAACTATCTTGAAAAATTGGGTAGCTGCAAAAAACTTGGTGAGTAAACAAAGGGGGTATACATAAAGAGTGTTGTTATTTTTACACAGATTTGACAAGCCATTATAAAAGATTCATTATAGTGGGCTGGGTGGTAGTTGTTTGGGTTTTTTGCTTAAAACTTTAAACTCTACAAAAATTACATTTCAATTTTTTTTTTTAAATCGGATTTCTGTCTGAAAAAAGTTCATATTGTCTTTTTTAGGTCTCTGGACAAGAACAGTTTCCAAGGGGACAAAGAATCTTATCTATTCCAATTTGGCCAAAAAAATTAGGTATTTCACAAAACTGTGTATATGAAATAAAACAGCAACAAAAAGAAGAAAACACAGGTCAGTTTCTAGGTTGATGAATTTTGTGGTCCTTTGAAAATATCATTCAAGGAGTGCTGAAAACCAGATGATTTGTTCTAGTGGGGGAAAAACAGCGAGTCTTGAGCTTGCAAAACTTCCTTGTTGGGTTCACTAGAGTGTAAAGTCGTTCACATGAGCATTTGCAACTTTGAATCTTTAGAAAATAGTTAGAAATTGCCATTCATGAGCTGGTGCGTGATATTTAAACTACTGTGTTTGTATCAGTTGTGCTGTGACTGGGAAAAGAGAGATGGAGAAACACGGCACACACATGTAGCCTGAACCTACATTCTCTTTCCAGTGTTCATGTATTCTAGTGCAAGCACTCTATGGAATGAGTGGGAAAAACAAGTGATTCCTTGCTGAGTATTACTACATCTTTCATCCACCTCTTTTTTTTTTTTTTTTCTTTGGCAGAAAAAACAATTTTAAATGAATGGGACATAATTGAAAGGGTCTCTGGAGGGATTCTTACTAATTGAACAGAAGAATTTAATCCAGCTTTGTGAATTGTATCTTGCCTGCTGCAAAATATAAGTGTACTTAAAGATACTTTTTTTTCTGTAGCTCTTCAATACTGGTCTCGCCTACATCCTATTTTTAAATGTAAATTGAATGCATTTCCATTTTTACAGGAGAAAAATTGGAAGCAGCAAAACTGGACAACACTCAGGATATTGTAATAGCATCTGAAAAGTATGTATTTGGAGGGGGGGAATGGAAGCCCTTGACAGGTTCCTGGTTTTGGGGGGTTGTTTTGGTCATACTTCTATGTGATTCCAGACATAGACACAAGATGCTCACCCAACCCAGTCTGCCCATCTGGCTAAAAGTCATCTTCCATTTAAGCATGAAAAGGCTGATCAGACAGCAAAAGGCTAGAACTGGAAATAAGGAGTGTGTGTTCTTGCAGGAACTTGCAGATATTATTTCAGAATGCAGAGGAGAGGTGTCAGTGCTGTTTAGAGGGTACTTTCTGTCTGCTTGTTAAAAGAATGATTTTCACTTTTTTGTCACTTCTTGACATAAACAACATTTTGCTGTGTAGTGACATCGTAGGAAAGCTGTGGACTTCAGTCCAGTTGCCGAAACTATGTTGGGGTGGGGGGGACGTCCACAAAAAACCCCGGTGTTGTCCAGATGCTTAAGTGTTGGCACTTCTCTCTCTTTTTACTGTTTTGAGATGCTGGTTTATGGATGCTAATAAAATCCTATAATACAATGTGAAATTGGGATAAAGGAGGGAAAGGAACCAGAAAGATCATAAAATCTTCCTTGTAAGAGTTCTGTGGGAGAATTTAAGTTCTTTCAGTCCCAGAAACTTGGAGCATTATGGATTTGGTAGTACAATTCTTACTCGTATCACAACATTTGCTTATTAAACTGAAGGAGGAAGCCACCACTAGACTGCTGAGAAGGAAAACGTAGCTGCTTTTTGAAAGGAAGACTGGTAAAAGCATAGAAGGAAATTGCCCTAACTGTGTGTATGTGTGATGTCAGGCTCAGAGTCAGCCATTTCCTATCAGAAATGAGATCTTGGTATCACTGTAGATAGCTACATTAAAACACTTGGTGATTCTTGGTGATCAAAAAGCTAAGTAATGGCAATTCCGAGACAAGCAGTAGATAACAAGACAGGAAGCCCTGTTCTACTGTGTAAATCCATAGTGTGCCATGGGTGGTGAACACGGCTCGCAGGGATTTTTGTCCCATCTCAAAAAGGATGTCATGTAACAAGAGCAGAAATTACTACCCTTCTGTGTTGTGCCAACAACATGCAGCCATGGAAGGTGAGGCAGGTACGGCTGAGGGATGGATGATTTGCAGAGCTGATGGGAGCAAATGGCTGGAAGAGAGAGAGGAGTTTTTTTGTTGAAAGGTGGGATTTCGCAGTTTGCTTTCGAGATTGAAAAAACAGGTGAGACAAGATGGGCTGAACTGAAGAGGAACAGACTGACAGATGATGGAGAGAGACAAAATGAGAGCCTGAGTGGCACAAAGAAGACTAGGCATAGCCTAACTTGAAAACACTTGATTGCTTTAGTTTAGGGGAGAAAGAAAACAACTAAAATTCTTAATTTCTCTATATGCTGAAGGGCTTGGTTAGATGAGTTCATAGTTTGTTGCTTTCATATAAGCTGCTCTCATGGACGCTTCTACCCATGTGTCAGGGAGAGATTGCTGAATGAGAACGCATGTGAAATCTCACAAAGTGTAGACGGAGGTGAAAGCTATGTATATTTAAAGTGTCAGTCAAGCCAGTTTTGATAGGCTTTTAGGCAACTGCCTCTTACTTGAAAAAGCTGCCTGCATTTCACCTTCAGAGGTTTAGGCCACTAACACAGGTGGCTATGAGATTGATTGCATGAAAGAAATGCTAATTTGCATATCCAAATAACTAATTTTGTTTGTATCGAGGAACTATTTCGTATTTCTTCATTGCTTATTCTTTCCAGGAAAGACAAGAAAATAAAATTATTTTCTTTGATTCCTGTTTAGGTTGTCTTCAAAATTGCAGCACCATTTTAAATTGTCTTCAGTCTATTCTCATTACGTTCCTGAAACTGGGATACCAGAAGTAACGACTTGTCACTCCCGAAGTGCTGTCACTGTGGATTATATTTTCTATTCTGCAGCAAACGATGATACTGCTGCCCAGCCAGGTAAAGAAACCAACTTTTAATTAGTTTTCACAAATGCTAAATGGGAACACTTGGATGCTGTTCTAAGGGAAATGTAGTGATAATTTAATCCGTATGAAGTACCTCAGAGGTTCGCGGTGGTGCTTTGAAATGTTGGGTGTTATCCGAGAAATGTGGCTGGCCTTGTCGACTCACCACAGCTGGACTTGCAGTGCCACACAAGGGCAAACTTCCACCGAACTGAACATTCCTGTAGTTGCCATCTCAGCGTGGGGAAAAGAGCTGAGGCTACAGAAAAGCAGCAATGTGAGTAGCACCTGAGAAATACTGCCATCAGGACCTCATGCAGGACCTTAGTGGCTGGACCTACAAAAAAAGCAGTATTTCCAAATCATCTAATCAACAAAATGGTGAACGGCAATTTATGATGTGCATTAAAACTGATAAACTGTTTCTTAAAGTTACTTTTCAGATAGCCTTGATGTAATGTCTGTCAAGTAAATGACCTCTGTGGCCTTTGCTCTGAGAGCAGTCACTTGCGCGTGCCCAGTTGTCACTCTCTTGATTGCAGTTGCAGCTAAAACTCACCAGATGGTGCAAGAAAGACGTGGTACCTCTGTGGATGTGTTTCTTGATGGCTAACACAGTGCTATCCTTTACTGCATTTGTGCTCTTACCGTGGGTCCTTCTGAGCAGTGCACTTTCCACGTCATCGTTAGTTCTGGGTTTTCTGCCGTTGTCAAAGGTCACTGCACAGCGTAGTGCTATCAGATAAATGGCTCTGCAGAACTTGGAACAAAGAAACCTGGATTCTACTCCTGCTCCCACTGTAGATTGCAACTGATTTTTATAAATTAACGTTGTTTTCAGTATGTGAAATGAAAACACCGCCTTCGTCTCTCATACCTGGAGACTAGATTGTTAAAATTCAGTGAGTCAATGCACAAAAGTCTCATTTGTCATAACACACGCAGTAAATGCTATCTTAGTGCAAAACATCAAATACAAAAGCTTCACAATGCAGAAATAAAAGCTTTGACTGAAAAACTAGGATATGAGAAGTATCGAAGTGACTTCTGACTGCTGTGTGATTTCAGTGTGCATCCCTGGGAAAAAATTAATCCCAATTCACCTGCTTACATATTTTGTTGCCTCAGCAGAGCTATAGCACTTTTTTCTTTCTGCACTTGTTTTTCAAATAGGTTCTTCACCCCACATCACAGTACAGAATAGGACCAAACTTGAATTCTCCAAGTAGTTGAAACTAGTGTAGTTTTTATTCATTGTTTCTTAGAAACTGAGTAACAGTCTGGATTTTCAGTTTTCTGCTGACCTGGGCCTCTGTATTAAAAGTTGTCAAAGTCTGAACAAGTGAGTATTATATGTGGTCAAGGCTGACTGATGGCCCTTTTTCCATTTAAAGGGTGGTTTGTTTGGGGGTTTTTTGTTTCTTTTAAGTTTCTGGGCTTTAGTCTGTGTCATGCTTAGCCCAGTATTTGGTTTGGTATTTGAGGTTTGCTGTGAAAGCAGGGCTCAGTATCTACCAGAATCCCGCAGGACTCAATTTTGCTGGTTCCAGAGTGCTCCGAGCTGCCATGAATCACTGCGTGCAGACCAAGCTCTCCGTAGGAACAAACTGCTCCTTTGTAGACATGCAGGTGCTGTGCCAAAGAATAAATTTGGCTCAAGAGCTGGGCGGACCTGTGCTTTAGAGCTACCAAGACATCTTTGCAGTAAAAAAAGCTTTTCTTCAGAGCAGCAGTAACCAGCTGCAGTAATGTTAGAGAACTGGAAAGCTGGCAGATGGCAAAGGAGCAAAGCTGTTGAACTATCTGAGGAGTTCAACAGTTGCTGGATAGTCCTTTAAAATATGCCTACTGGTAAGGCAGTACCAGGGTCAGCCAGGAAGTGTGGAAATTGCTGATTGCTTTCATACAGAAAATATTTTGTCAAAGTTACAGCTGCCACTTGTGCTGGTCCTGAAAGCACTCAACCTGCTCAGAATCATCTCTGTGCTCTGAAGGCAAGAGCTAGGGTTGCTGAATAGTCACCTTGCTCAAGCAGATAGCTCAGGAAGTCTAAAAGTTTGACACATCATGGCAGGATCTTGTTCTCAATGGAATTGCTTTACTTGAGTTGGAGAAAGCTTGTTACTCTTTGCTGATGATGGTTTTCTGGGTTGGGGTGGTTTTTTTTTCCTTCATGAGGACACAAATATTTTAAGTACAGTGTAATAATAGCAAGGCTGTGAGTCATCTTCCCCTCTTCCATGAACAATGTGGTGTTTCTTGTGTGTGTGGTGGGGGATTTTTTTTTTGTTTGTTTGCTTGTTTGAGGCGATTATAGGAATAAGTAGCAGGAAATAATGGAGGGTGATCCCTTTCTCATGATGACCAGTTAGGAAGGGAAATGCCAGAAGGCTTTCATCCTTATGAGCAAGAGTTCCCATGTGACTCGCCTGCTGGAGAGCTGTGTGCTTGCAGATACAAAAATAAAATGTTAGGTGAACCAGTAATTCTCAAAAGATGCTTAATTTTGCAAGTGTCAGCTCTGTTTAGCAATGCTGTTGTGCTAGACTACAGGACTGAATTATGAGAGGCTTCTTCAGGGGAGTTACAATGAACAAATAAATCCCTTTCCACCTCAATTTATCCTTCCACAAAATGGAGGGGTAGTATCTTTCTGGGTACTTTGAGCTCTACTGATTATAAGTTCTACTTTGAGAGTAATAGTAAACAAGAAGAATTTCTGAACTACCTTGTTGGTGATTTTGCATGGAACAATAACTACTTCAGATTTTCTGCTGTTTTCCTCTTTCTGCATATGTATGAATGTGTAACTTCTAGCCAACACTGATGAACATTTCCTTTTTTTTTTTTTTTTTAAAACCAGGAGCAGAGGATTCTTTTCATGGAGGTCTGAAGCTTCTTGGCAGGTTGGCGCTCTTAACAGAGAAAGACCTTTGGACTGTTAATGGTCTTCCCAATGAAAATAATTCTTCTGACCACCTGCCACTGCTAGCAGAGTTCAGGCTTATTGAACGGTAGTATCCAAAGGACTTTTTGTGTAGATAAAGTTACCTTCACCTTCTCTCTTCATGTGATGATTATTTTATTTTTTAAAGGTTAATTCAAGCACTGCTGGTCCGGTTTAAATACGTTTGCATGCATGCTGATTTGTCAGTGTTGTGTAAAGTAGACTTTTTAAAGAGAATTTTCTTTAAACATTTAAATTACTTTATGAAGTCTTTAAGGAAACAAGAAAAGATTTTACATTAGCTTCCTCTTTGATAATGGAAAACATCTGTGCCAGTCTCAAAATGGCATTATTTTTCACAGAGATGCTGTAAATGTTTTTTATTGTAAATCACAGTAAAACTGATTATTCTGAGAACGGTGTGCTTCTTTTAAGTAAAGGGGAGTGAGCTTGTGTGCATGGCACACTTCATAATGAGCTGAAAGTAATGTTTTACTACAGAGTTGCTCTGTAGACACTTCTAGCTAAATACTTCTACATTCCACAAAGGAATTTCCTCAGTTACTGTGAGTGTAGTCAGTGCAGAGGCTGCAAGATTGGACTTCCAAAGGAAGAAGATAGCTTTGCAGTAAGTAACTCTTTAGAACATAAATATTTGCTGCCTTTAACTTGTAAAAGCTTAAATATAGGTGGCTTTTACTGGAATCTTCTTAAAAGCATTTGAAATAAAACCAAGTTTAATGAGCATGACAACTTTTAGGAAAAAAAAAATCAGCCCTTGACAGCTTGAGGCTTCATATATTGAACAACTGGAAGATTTTTTTTTTTCCATTTAATTATTAAAAATGTCAAGTGGTATATTGAAATGACAGACCCTGAGGTATTAAATGATCAAAGATCTTATATTTACTCTCATAATGCACTGAAACATTCTGTGCAAAATAGGATTCACAAAATAAAAACACAAAGACTGCCTGAATAGAAAACTTGCAGGGAGCTGGGGGGGGTGGGGCTGGAAACAGGTCTTGTAGCTTGGTCAAACTACATATGGATATGTATGTAAAACTGACTTAAAAGTAACGGTTAGAGAATTGTCTTTCAGTGTGGTGCTGGAAAACCTGTACCCATGTTCCTGAAGTTGCATTCAGACACACTTGTCTACCAGAAACACTTGTTTGGTCTTTTCTGACTGCAAGTTCAGGGGTATTTTTTCTTTCATAACAATGTATTTTCAGGGTTCAAAGACTTGTTTCAGTCTTTCTTTGTATAACCCCATTAATGGTTATCTATAGGGTGGGTTTAATGACTTTACGTTCAGTGATTTCTTTGTAGAATAATAAATGAGGTAGGTATTTAACAATCTTAAAATCTGCTTTAGTTCATTCCCATTTGTCCTGTCTTGATTTTAGAAACAACTTAGATCTTTTCTAGAATGGAAGCCTGGACAGGACAAAAAAAACCAAAACTTTAAGTCATTAAAAAAAACCCTACCATGATATTTTATTGAAGTTTCATGCTGTGCATAAACATACAAGTGATTAAAAAAAAAAAAGTCATGCATGTTTTGCTATGCTATTTGAACACTGCAGTAAGTTAGAACAACAGTCACTAGAACCACACTTTAAGACAAATGCCATCATAAGCAAGTTTCAAGAGAATATTTCAGCTGAATTTCAAAACAAGAACCAAAAGCAGTTTGTCACACACCTCTACAGCATTAAAAAGTTTCAGTAAGTTAGAGGTTGAGAGAAAATAACTCAAATTGTGCTGGACAATGGTAAAAACTATATACCAACCACCAGTACTTGAGCTGAAGTAAACCATGGTTTCATAGAAGAAAACTTGCAACATATCAGATAACCTTGTGCTCCATGACACAGCTGATGTAGGTTTTTTCACATCATTTTACCCATGAGGAAATCTAAAAAGCACAAAGTTCAAAACTGAAATGCTGCAGCTGATGTCAAATTACACAAGAATTTCTACCAAGAGAGTATCTACCTCTCTTCAATTTTACTCCTGAACCAAAAAAATTCCTATTGTGAACACAGCAGTGGAAAAGTTTGCATAAGGAGGGATGGGAAAGGTCTCCCTGTAATTGATATGGTAATGGTGTATAAAATATAACACACTTGAAAAGTCTTCTTTCTAGACCTTCTGAAGTCCAATTAGTAGAAAGCCTTTTACTGTTTGTAGAAGGTTGCTGGGTCTCAGTGTTGTCTTCCTGTCCTAGGTAGGTGAGATTCGTTGACTTTTTTTGAGCAATGAGGTCTGTGTACAAGCAATCATCTCCTCCTGTATCCGTTCAGTTGCTGGCTGATATAAGCGGTCTAGGAGCTTAGATCAGTCAATTTGAGTAAGCATTATCACCACTGTGCTACAATGTCCTGTCTTCATCAACATCCCAAAAAAGTAAGTGCCCAGGTGGGGAGGTACACAAGGCCCATGGCAGTATCGTCTATAAGCACAGCACAAAGGGTAAAGGCTAGACTTGTACAATAATCCAGTTTCTATTTAGGCACCTAATGAAATGCTTTCAGGAATGCAGCAATCAAATGCTTCCAGAGGACTTCACTAATGTGAATGGCAGACCCCAATAGGTCTTACCGTGCCACTTGAGTAATGCTGCTGTCCATCACAGGTCCTTGGCTAAGTCTTAGAACAAAAGGACTGAGCAGGGAGGAAGCAGACAAGCTTGATTTTCAGTCATGTCAGACGTACAATTTAATTTATTGCTGAAGTTGTTCCAGTACAGGCTTCCTTATTCAGGTCTGACTAAGCTGTTGTTACTACAAAACATACAGGAAAAACTCCCTACAGCAGCATGGCAGAAGGTCAACTTCAGCCTGCAATGTCTGATCTTAATATAAGATGTCAAGGCATCACCATTCGAGACTGCTCAGCCTTTTTAAGACAAGGTTCAAAGTTACACACAAATGTTGAAAGAAAAGCATATAGACTCAGATTAGTAATTCTGGCATTTTTCCATTATTCCAGGAACATATATGAGAAACAAACCGACTAGTACGTGAACACTTGTCTCTACAAAACAGCAATCTCTACAGTTTGTGCTTCAGCAGTATAGTCCAGAAAGTCTAAAAGCTTGTGACAAAGTATAAAAAAATTCTGAAAGTCTAAAAATTCATTATTCATCAATTATCATCATTTAAAAAACCAAAACCTTATATTTTGCTTAATAAGATGTCAGTGTTTAAGAATACACTTGCATATTACTATTACTTAACATCTTTCAGCAACATGCACAAAATAATAATACAGGTGGCAGTAAAACATCCAGTGCTGTTTTAATACTACCAGAAATGCTGGGAAACAGTACAAATTAGTTACAAAACAACAATACTGAGAGTTTTGCATATCTGTTAAGTTTAGTGAGGTAATGTTGATACTTTAAAAACTCATGCCACTTCTGCACTGCTTTTTTATTGCTGAATATTAATACTGAATATCTTTTTTTTTTTTTTAAACTGCACTGCACCCCAGCACATCTTTACACTAAGAATATGATTTCTTAGTTATACCAATGCTACTACCCAGCACAATGCCCAAATTCAATTAATATTTGTACAGGGAAATTATATTTGAAGAAATGCTCACACCACTGGAGTCACCTGCTACATGATGGAGGGGGAAAAAAAAATCTTCTATCCTGGTAAACATAATTTTAGGTTCTCTTCACTGATCCCTTTTCTATGAGTTGAAAGAAAATAAATACTGCCACAAAAAAAAGGTCCCCCCTTCTATTTTCTAGGTAAAATTTTTATTATAACAGTCCACAAGTTAATAAATAGTCCCATTCCTTTTTCCTTCCAACAGAGTGCAGGTAAAGTGCAGCGGGAAGCACCGGGGAAGCCCTCTGTCCTGCGTATGGCTTTGTTAGATGCGGAGCTGGTAGCCTACCTCGTTGAGTGTAGCCAGGTCTCCTTTCTTGTCCACCACCGCAGGCCTGGAGCAAAGGAGGGAAGAGGGCTCTGCTCACCAGCAATCCCACACTGCTGTGCAGGAGTGGAGAGAGCAGTTGTCAAATCAGGAAGGGTTTTACTTCAAAATAGGACTGACTAGATCTAATTTTCTCATCAGAAGCACGATCCTGCTGAATTTGTCAGTGCAGTCGAGCTACTTGTGTGGGTTGCCTCTGGAGCCAAGTGTCAGCGAAGAACAAGTCATCCCATCCTGGGGTCCGTGATCTGAGCCTGGGAGCACCCCTCTCCCTCTTGACTTGAGAGAGGGCCTAAAGGAGTAGCTAAGACACATCCCTCCCTGAATATCTCCCAGAGCAGTAGGGGCTTTTAGAATAAACTCTGGCTTTTAGAATAAAGTGGCTGAGAGCAAACAGGCAAGGCTTCCCACACAGCCACAGCATGCTGTCCCTCTGAACCTGCCCTTTCCTCTTGCCTAGGTCTGTGGGAAGGGCTAGAGTCCACCAAACAGAAAACACAAGGTGAACTCCCTTCAGTCTCTACGCATCTTATGTTCTGATACAGTCCAGCCATTCACTTGAGTAATCGCACATACAGGTATGCTGTTAGGTCATTTAAGTGTATCAACAACTTGAACCAAATGAAACCTTGAGATTGAGCAATTGGTCTCCCCCTGTTCAGCAAGCAATGGAAAAGCTCCTGCAACAAAGTTGCCAAACCGAAACAATTTATAGTGTCTGGCAGTGTCTAATCTGAGAGCTTATTCCGGGCTCTTGGCTATTTTCACACTAAGCCATATGTGAAAACCGTTGTCTAAAATACACCTTTCTCCTAGTTAGACGCTACAGCATGTCTGCTTCACCGCAAAAACTTGGCTAAAGCCCAAGTAGTACAATGTGAAGCTGGTAATGGCTCCAGTGCTTTCCTACAGCTCCTGAGACCTGGTTTCCAGCTCTCACGCTTACTCTTTGCTCGCTGGACGGCAGATGTGACCCGTGAGTTTGCACACGCAGGGCTGACACCTACCTCCTCGCAGCGCGCTGCCTCCCTGTTTCTGCCGAAGCCGCCCTGGGCAGCCAGCACGGCCCTGGGAGAGGCAGCGCCCAGCAGGCAGGCTGTCAGGCCAAGGAAACTCTTGCCCTGCCTCCCTGCCTATGGCACGCTGCTGGGTGCACACACCAACCTAAAATTTGTACCACTGCAGCCCCACAAGGTAGGGATGCATAGCTTGCACATATATGCACATACACATGTGTGGCAGAGCCTCAGAAATATTTTTTAATTCTTTGATTCAATAAGCTGGTTGGTTGTTTTTTGGTTTTGAGGGTTTTTTTTGAGTTTGGTTATTTCTTTTGTGGGTTTGTTTTTTTGTTTTTTTTGTTTTTTTTGTTTGTTTTTTTTTTTTTGACAAGAGCAGAGCTGCTAACACCAGATCTCTGCTGAGAATTTGCACAGCATTTGAGAGCTGGGGACATTGCTATGAACAACTAATGCTCTTCTGCCTAGTCACACACACTGAACGCAACCTGGTTTTCTGTCACTTATCCAAGCACCTCTATTAACCCCATCATCCTCTTTGCAGTATCGCCCTGCTCCCCGACTCGTGTTTGCCTCAGCTTGTAAGTACTTCACAGAAGTGAGGGAGTCTTCACTGGTCTCTGTCACTTGCAGGAAGGGGTCACACCTGAAGAAGTTGCTGTAAGATAGTTTGGATTTTCCTACTTTATTCCTTCAGAGCAGATGGGACTTGACTAGCCAGACAACAAGTTATAAGCTGCATGCCCCAGAGCTTGTGCAGAAGTCGGAGACCAGCAAAAAATGCACTGTATGTTCCAGAGTGTACTTCCTTCCTCCCTCCCTCCCTCCAATTTAGGGATCCTCTTCCCGGCCCACCGTTTTCTCCCTCCCTCCCTTTAATTAAAGCTAGAATATGGTTTTAATTAAAGCACACCTCGATGGTTCTGCCTTCTCTGATTATCCAGGAGAGATGGGGAGTCACTGCACACCTGTGGTGACATGCCCATTTCGACTCAATGACAATTCTCAAGCTTGTAGCTACGAACAGACTGTACTCCATAAGGTTTCTCTTCAGGGTTTTAGGAAAAGGCAAGGATTTGTTGGAGCAGAGGCAGTGCAGCCCCTGTTTTCTCCTTGGCTGGCAAATGACCTGACGTCAAGCATCCCCTCTGAAGCCAGGAACCTCTGCTGTACTGGCCCATCAGATCGCACCTCCTGCCCAAAGTGCCGTGACAATGAGCACGTGAATAAGCTGTGCATAGCTGCTGGGTACACAGCGCATCCTAATATAATCCTATATAATCCTGCCCCCTTGAACATCCCAATATAATGGACTAACAGAATTTTCCTTTCAGCAGCTAAATTGGGCCAGAAGCACACAAGGCCAGTGTTGCTATGACACTCACAGAGCATGCATACCTTAAGCCTCTATATGAAATTAAAAGGAAACAGACCCGGTGAACTGACATTAAGGAGCAGAGATGGCTTCAGGCTGCCACATGATGCTCCCTTCCAAACCCCTCCAGCTCCAAGCACTCCTATTAACGATGAAGCACTGCACTGCCTGTTCCAGCACAGTGGCTTGCAATTTACTGCACCCTCCTGGTTTGGGACCTCAGAGGATGGACAGGTGGACACAGTAAAGCTTCAGACTTACCAGACAGATCCTCATCACCTATATACTGTTTATTCATCCTGTCTACTGGCTACCCTCAGCAGGATCACACCAGCTGTGGGCTAAGAGCACAGGGACGGTTACATAGCTCAGTTCATGAGCTGCAACTTGACTACACACCAGTCTCCTAGACAGGCATATACTGCTTATTGCACTGCCACCCATGGCCTGCAACGTACCTTGTATTTCCAGGCTAAAATGCTATCGTGGGCTTGCCAGTGGCCACCACCAGCATTTACCTCACAAACTGGTAAGGAACCAGGATAAGAAGTTAAGGGTTGAGGCTGTAAAATCCACTTCTGTCCTTAAGCACTGCTTCAGCCTTTGTTCTTCAGAAACAATCCAGCAAAGACATTCCAGTTCATCATTCCAGTTCACGTATTTTTCACTGGGAGATTTCTCCCGGCAGGCCCATATAATTTTATTGTTGACAAAAATCAGGCTGTAATAACAGCTTGTCATCAGCAGGTGAAGCCTTTCAAACGAATGTGTTATTCAGCCCCTGCCAGCTCACACTAGAGCAAAACACTTCTCTCCCCCTCCCCTGCAAGCTCTAAAAAGCTGTAATTACAGCATGCGAGTAAGAGATCCACAAAGAAACAAAACACAGTGTTGATAAGCATGGCCATTCTTTAGCTAGGATTTCAGCACAAAGCCTAGCAAGTCTGAAAGTCTTTCTTCTGTGTGTAACACAAAGGCCTCTCACTGCAACTGAGTTCTTGGAGATCCATCAATATGCAGAAGAAAATACACAGTTCCCCCTCTTGTATTTCTTGCCCCGCATCAACCGCTGTACATGCTGGTATGTGTCATTCAACTCATCCCTGATGAGGGGACGCTGTTACCCTTTCAGGTCTCAGAGACCTCCCATTGCAGAAACCAGCAGATCTCAGTTTTGGAAATGAAAGGGTTTTATCACCAACAGGGAACTCCCTAGAGCAGCACATTCCCCTGCAGCATCACTCCCACCTGGGCAAAAGGCATACTCAGCCCTTGAGCCACCAGCACCACTGCACAGAAGCATCATTATAACATCAGAAACCCAGTTCTTCTCCCTGGCATCACTTTTCTAACAGAGAGAAGCCTCCTGGGTCTGATCAAAGGCCCTGGACCTGCCAAAAGCTCCTTCATTCCCCTTCTTCCAAGCGTACTGGGCAGGCTTGTGAGGGAGCTGTGCAGGACCCACAGGGCTGTCACGCAGCCACGAGAGCTCTCACCTGCTCTGAGACACTTCAACGCCTTCCACCAAAGGAGAGATGAAGGTCTCCTGTGTGGAGTCTGCTTTCAGTCTCCTGCTCCCTGCATCATGGTATAGCTGGGTCCTGGATCTTGTATCATGGTGATCGAGGTTTTATTTTAGAATAACATATAATTCACTCTAGATACAGAGCAATACAGCAGAACCACCGAGCAGGTAACAGGTGCTGAAGCCACTGCAAGGCCACCAGTAATTCACTTGTCCTCCTGTCCTGGAAAAGGAAAGCTGCCAAGGAGGAACCAGCCACTGCAGAGGAGCCACGTACCCAGCAGCTCTCTCAGGAAACCAGTCTGACTGGCAAGTCTCTAAGCCCAGTGAGACTCACTCTTCTCCCCAGACATATGTGATCCACTCCAGCAACTGCAGAAGCACTATCAGAAACCCAAAGATGAAACCATCCCTGAAAGCAAATCTAGGAGGTGAAGAAGCCTGGAGTAGCTAAGCCCATTACAACTATAATTATCCATGCACTAAACAAGGAGCTCTCGGTGATGAAGCCCAACGTACAGCATCATGGACTGAGTGTGAATTCACGTGTAAAAATAAAAGCCTGCTGTGAAATCATCTGCTGCTAAAGTATCTTGAAGTTATCTTTAGAAGGTTAGTCTAATGTCTTTGTTAGCTGCTTTAAAATAAATAAATAAGTGCTGAGACAGTAGTCTGGGAGCCTATTTAAAAAGCAATGATCATAAATATGTGACTAATCTGGGTTACGTATAGGCTTTCGCAGTTGTCAGCTTCCTGGCATGAAGCAGTACAGCTAAAACTCAACTCTTCCATATCTAAGGTATGGGAGTCTGAATTGCCAGTGGCTGTAAAAGGCCTGTGATCTGGAAGCTCTGTTTCATCCATTTAGAGGTATTGCATGCAGTTAGTCCATCCTTCCTTGCACAGTTAAAGAAAAACTATTAGCGACAACGCACGAGGGAAGCGGTCTGGGGTTTTTTAAGCCAATTAAAATCAAATACAATGGAAGTGATGTTCCCACTTTGGCAAGAAGAGAAAAGGTTTAATTTTTCACCATCCCTGTAAGTCGGACAGTCCTCAGTGAAAAGCATGCCATCAGAACGGCTCCATACAAAGGCTCATCACAGAGGATCCCATTTCTGTCTGTGATCATGACAGCAGGGCACCCCACCACTGCTAGCAGATACATCCTCCTGCTTTTAATACTTATGTCTGAACACCCTTAAATGTGATCAAGCTACTTTCCCTCCTGTACAGGTCCCCTGCACGCCAGGCTAGGTTCATTTCTCCAGAAAGTGGACTGTATAAAAACTGAAAAAAGGCGAAACCCACACTTCTACTTCCACCATCATCTGACACCCAGTAGAATTTAGCCAAGCAAAGGCCATTGGGGCCTCCAAGGACACCACACGGAGGGGCCATCGGGCAGCAGTAAGCAGAGCAATGCCAGGACATCAGCAGTACCGGTGGCTTCTGGAACCTCTCAGGCAACCAAGACACCTGGTGCAGTTTTCCTATATACACCAGTGCGGGCATTTAAACTTTGTACAGCAAAATAATACATCATCACCCTCAACTTCTGACCCACCAGTGATGGCAGCAGGAATACTCACGATTTGTCTCTTCTGCACGCGCGTCTCTGAGGGCTGGCTTGCCTTCGGTGAGGGGACAACGACTTACCCCGTGATCGCTCTTTCATTGGAGAATGGGCACTTGAGGGTTTCAGAATCTGCGAGAGATGGGGGAGGGAAGGCGTTCAATAAAGGCAACGATTCACTGAAAATAAAAAATAAAAAGAAAGGGCCTCATACAGTAGTGGGGATGCCACACAAAGAGCCTTCAGTCTCCTGGGGCTTATTCAAACCCTGCCCAGGTTAAGCGGAACCCAAAGCTGTTATCATGTGACAGCTGTTCAGGGGCCCCCTGCAAAAATTAGTTGGTGTCACCAATTCAGTTCCCAGCTAGTTACTGAAAAAAGGTCTCATCCACAGCTTTCTTCAGAGCTGGCAACAGCAAGAGATCAGGAAAACGGCTTTGAGCCTCAGCTGAAGGAAACTCACACAGCCAAATCGCCCTCGCCAGCTTTCCTCTCTGCAAACAGAGGCAATCGCCTCCCAGGCTGGAAGCTGAACTCTATGCGACAGTGGGAATTTTCAGTAGGTCTCCCGTCCATTTGCACACTTGCCCGCATCCCCCAGGCCCTCCAACCTCAGAAGTCAATCAGCATGACACTCAGACTGGGCTATTTTTAAGACCTGATCCTCCAAAAAACAGCACCCTCACAACGGGAGCCCTCTGAATCAAGTGGCTCAAATTCTGAATTAACTCAAGGGAAGAGTCAGATGCAGGGCCTTCTTCAAGGGCTCAGGGCTGTGGTCCGGGCCTTGAGGCACTCACAGGGACCTGACCCAACATCATTGGCTCAGCACACACACAGAGCTGGTCCCTCCATCAAAAGCAAGTACTAAGGTCAGTAAGTCATCCACCCCACCCATACGGACTTCTTCAACGAGAGCCTGCTTCAGCTGTTTGCTCTCCAGATGGTACTGAAAGTGCACGAAAGGAGAAGACAGGGAAAAAAAGCTTCATTACAGATGCAATCAAGAATGTGTGCTTAAGGTATGGTACAAGCTGGCCCTCAAGACTGCTTGGCAGGGGAGGAGAGGCGGCAGCAGGACATAGGGGCTACGATGCCACTGGTGACACTCACCTCAAGGTCAGGGCAAGGGGGCAGGTGCCTCAGCCAAAAAGGCACGCGGCTGCTACGTAGGAGCCATTCCTCAGCAGGGCAGGGGACGGGAACCCAGAATAACTTGGACGCAATGCCGAATGCCTCTCCTGAGAGCCAGCCCCATACTTAGCAACACACCTGCTCTGCTCCTGCTGCCAGCAGCAGGCTGGAAAAGCACCAAATCCCCTTCCACCACGACCATGACCAGCTCCTTGCCGAGGCCAGCCCTGGAGGCACGGTCAGGGACACCCCTCATCCCCAAAGGCAGCCAAACCCTCCAGCCCCCTGGCAGCCTGCCCTGTCTCCCCGTTGTTTCCCTCCAGGCTCTTCAGTCTAATCAGCCAGCGGGGAAACACCAGCCTGTCAGGGACTTGGTTTCCTCACCCTTCCCCTGTAACCTACTTTGCGACTTAGCTGAGCATGGTGGGCATCAGGTGGTGCAGGGCAAGCCCACCCGCATGCCCTGCGAGGAGAAAGAACCACCGACGCAGCTGTCCCATGGCACCCCTTGCAGCTCAGGTGCTGAGAGCAGAGATCCCTACCTGCAACCTGGCTACCCACCCCACCAGCTCCAGCCTCAGTCCCAGGCACACTGGTTCTTCCCAGCCACCTTCTTCCAGAGTCAGTGAGAAAAGCAAACTGGGCAATAGCTCCTTGATGGCCAGGGACCATCAAGTATGGGTTCAAGTGTTTCTCAGGCTGAAGGGGAGATCTTCGAACTAAAAAATAGCTGTAAGAGCTTGAAAATACATCGAACCCTGTGGTAGAACCACCAAGACAGATGTAAGCACACCCCCAGCCCACCTGATACCACCTTATTCTCAGGCCGGCATCAGCCTGCTGACATGGAGCAAGACCAACCTCTGCAAGATGGGACTAGGCACACCCACCTCCAAGTCCACCACCCAGGCACGTGGACCTACCTTCATCCTCATATCCCTGGCAAACTTCTCCAGCTCCTTCCTGACTTCTGCGCGCATCATTTTGGATACATTGAGGACCAGCTGTTTCCACTCAATGGGCTGAAAGCTGTGTGGCTCATGCGGGACGTACAATCCGATTTTTACTTTTTTGACTGAATGCAAGTACTTTTTATAGGAGTCTTCAAATTCAAAGATGAGGTCGCTCAGAGTTCGGTAAGTTAGAGGTTTGTCCATCAGATCTGATCGTCTGCTCATGCCCAGCGAGCCGTACCGGCCGTTGCAGTAAATCCCGAGCACCACGTGATGAAAATAGTTCCCTGAGAAATGGGTTTTAAAGCTGATGGGGAATCGTTCCACAGAGGGCTGCCCGTTCGTTAAGTATCTGGCATGCACTGCGTCAAGGCAACAATGGCACTGGGAAGGAAGCACCCACAATTACACCTGTAAGACATCTTTAGCAGGTTTTTTTAACTGCCAGGACAAGTGCTTTCTTGCAAACAGATTTATTCTCACTGTGCCCCAGAAACAGTCAATGCTGCCAAAGCCCATTTCACTGCTTTGAGAATAAGATGCAATGGTTCAGGAAGGGAAGGGCGTGACTTTTAACCATGCTTGGGGGAAGGAAAAAAAAAACACAACAGTGTTTGGGTCAGCACACCAGAAGAAAGGCCACCCTCCCCAGGTCTGTGGGAACCCCCCATTTGATACCAACATCAAATTTCCATGTTCCTAAAAGGGAACAGTTTTTCCCCTCAGTTTCATGCTAGAGCTTGGTACAACTCAGGTTATTGCTCCTCATTTTCCCACATCTTCAAACAAAAAAAATCTGAATTTATTCCTCTCCAGGGGACAGTCTGCCTTTCCATCTGCAAACCAGCCCTCAGCATGACCACTCCTCATACAAAAATGTTTTTGCATGTTATCCTTGTAATGCATTGCTGAGACGAACAATGTAAAGCTCCCAGGCAGATAATTAATTAGATAAGCACAGAGACATGGCCAGGAACAAATGCTTTTAAAAAGCAAAACATGTCCCCTGAATCACTGGCTGGCCGTTTCAAATATACCACATGCAGAGGCCAGGGCCAAACTCTGTAACAGCGTATTAGGTGATCTCAGAGGGGAACTATGTGTGGATCCTGGGTCCTCTCCTCCGGAGGTTGCTGGCCTGTGCCAGGGGGAGGAGACTGAGATTCCCTCCTGCAAGTGGGTTTGCGTCAGTGCCTACGTTGCACGCAGCTCCCTGCTGCTAATCCCCAGACAGCTGAAACCCACCCTGGCTCCACGTACTGACACCTGGCCCCTGGGACAGCAGGCACTCTTCCCCTCTGCAGCCAAGACCTCCACCCACGCCTGGGGATGGGAGGGATGACCAGAAAAGGCTGCAGCAAGACACTCCAGCCTGGGGTAACTCCAGCCAGAGGCACCTGCTGTAACCCCCAGAGCCATCCCCAGAGGCAGATGCTGTCAAGGCGGTCAGTCAGGGCAGTGCGACTAGAAAATATATCAGCCCAAGGGGCAGCACTGCCAGGATAGTGTCAGGGCAGCCTGAAGAATGGAGAAGTGGGATTGGTCCCTGCTGGAGCTGAGGAAACCATCTCAGACCAAGGTCCTGCTCTGGAGACCTCCAGCATTCCCTCCTCCCCCTACCCCATGCCCAAAAAGGAGGTCTTCAACAGCAGCGAAACAAGAGCTGCTGCACAGCTGAGATGCCCCGGGATGTTACTGTGGCCAGCCTTCCTCCCTTGTCTGCATAGCACAGCTGCCTGACAGCTGCTGGGAAACTGAGAACACAAAAAGCCTTTGTACCAATACTGTAAAACACAATCCGGGCTTGGTTCTGGTTCTGTCCAGCCTGACACCCCACCAGCAGTGCAACTCCCCAGGATGCTGACCTCCTGCCCATACCTTGCATTTTACCTCTTCTCTCTACAGGGATGCAGGAAAAGAGGCTCTCATGTCTCTCAAGCATTTTCTCAAGGTGGTATTTCAGCCACCTGACACTTGTTGAATTGTACATATTCAAACTTTTGCCCTCCAGGTGAACACAGAAACCAACTAGTAGGAGATTCGTGAACTGACCAGAATCTGAGGTCAAGAGCAAGGAGTTACAAAAAAATGAAAGAAAAAACACATTAGCAAAAATCTTTCAGAACAGCCACAGGGAAGCTTTTCGGTTCAATGTCAAACATATTTTACTGTGTTCAGTGCTCGATGTCATTGGCTTTAGCAGTCTAGAGAAAACGTATTAGAGGCTATAGGAACAGACAATGCTATGGGCTCAACTCCTGGTGCACTTCAGTATCTGCACGACAGTAAGTCTGGACAAGCATGCAAAGCAGAGAGCAGAGCTCCCTACAGCGCACCCAACCCCTCGCCCAGCCAAGGCTACGTGCACCCACTGCTGCCCTACACCTACATCAAACACGAGCACCCTGCAGCGACTGTCAAAGCTCACCCCGATACCAACTACACCGACACAGAACAGAAATAGCTCTATTGCCTTTGGTGGTCTCGCTGGATCGCTGTTGCATTAGGACTAGTTTCTCCCCACACAGTCGGTAGAATTAAAGATTATAAATACACTGCAAGGTCAGAATGGGGCCCGGCGACATCATATTGACTGGAAAACTCAGCCCACAGTCACCTCATTTAAAAGGTCACCTTGCTCCAGGCCTTAAAAGGAGCATCCTGTGTACTTCAAAGTCACGTTACAATAATTTTTGTCCTACAGACAGATTCTCGCAGAAGCCCATTGTATTTATCATTCTGTGTAACTGAAAAAGCAGTATCTTTTATTAACACCTATGAAGCTTTCAAACATCACCACTATTTTTCCCCCTCATTATGAAAGGGTTTTCTCTCTGCTCCCCGAGTGCCTTTCTATTAAGTCCACACAAAGCTTTGGTGGCCACCTGCCACACATACACACTTCTGCCACGAGGTCTTGGAGAAGTTGCAATTTAATCTCATTAAATACTAGGTAGGAGTAAAAGAATCTTTTGAGGATGGAAATTACCCGCCATCAAATAACCCAGCAACAACCGCTGTGGAAATTAACCTTTAGGTACAGGTTGCTTCTGCTAAGTGACTAGTTAATGAGAGTCCCCACCCGAGATGAAATACACAGCAAACGGGCTGGAAAGGCATGTCAGATCTTCCCCTCCGTCCATGCATCATTATTATTTCTTTTCCTTTCTGCTCTGCCCAAGTAGAGCTGTATTGTGGCAAACAAAAGGCAATGACACAGCAACGCCGCAGCTGTAATCACACTTTTGAGCTGGGACTGTAACTGCAGGATGGAGAGTCAGGGAGTAAATTATGTGCCACAATAGAGAAGCAGCGCAGAGCAGGAGAGGGCAAAAGCAGCTGTAACGAAAGCTCGGTGGCCTCGATCCCAGGTCTTCATGTAAATCAAAGCAGCAGAAAAACAGCACTGAGGGATGCTGATCTCCTTGGAGATGACACAAGAGGGACAGTAATCTTCTGACTGACCAATTCCTGTCCCAATATCCCTCCCTCTTCCCCCACCCAGGAAAAGTATAAGAACAATACCTGAAGCTTCACCAGGGTCTCGCAGGAATGGGTTGGTATGGCACGTCCCCATCCCTTGGAGATTCCCAAACCCTGCCCACCCTGACTCTCAGTTCTTCTGCAGCCTCACACTCGTCCTGCAACCTCAATTTCTTCCACCCCACAGAGACCCTAATGCCTGCCAGCCAGGGCTGCATGTATTAGGCAAATTATGAATTCTGCTCTCATACCCCAGGGGGCTAATTTTGAAAGAGACAAGTTCGGGTCAAAGGAGTGAGAGAAGAATTGGGCCCAAAGCATACAACATGCTCTGAGGGTGATAGGCCATTGGGGTAAACCAGCATGGCTCTATTAACAAGTAGACTTTCTTCAGCACACCAATACTGCTAGCAGCCTGCAGAAAGGGCCACATTTCCCATGCCAGCACACAGCTCCTGCAGACCTGCAAGTTGACACAAGTACACCATCCTTTGAGCCACATGTTACTGTGCTTCCCATAGTCCCATCACCTAGGCTCACACACAACTTAGTTCACATCCCTGGGAGACATTCAGATCCCAGACTCAAATACAAGCAAGACTTGGGACACAAAGCCCACACTCTGGCCACCACCTGGACCTTCCTGGGCAGTGGGGCAAATGAGGAGCAGCATCCTTAGTCAGTTCAAAAGAAAAGGGGAGAATTAGTTAAGGTGTTAGCCAAGTCAAACCCCTAGTTTTAAAACTCTGGAGCAGAAAGAATGTGGATGGGTTTTCTTTAAATCCACACACTCACACAATGACTCAACCAATGCCCTTCTGTGGTTTGTTTGGGTTTTTTTTTCCCACCTCCTGGTAAACTCTAATATCAAAACAGTCCCACAAAGAAGTCCCAGCATCTTCCGCCCCCAGTACAGACCTCTCCCTCCACAGGTGCCCCCACAGCAGAGCACAGAGCAGTTCCCAGCCACAAGAAAGACCTGAAGCCCTTCACCCTGTTTATATGCCAGCAGCAGCTTTTAGAAAGAAAAAAAACAGGTCTCTTGCGCCCCCCCCCCCCCACACTTTTTTTTTTTTTTTTTTTTTTTAACTTAATAAATAATCAGAGCAGAACCTTTCCATGTGCCAGCACTGTGGCTCCGGTCTTCAAATATTTCTGGAAATAGGTCCTGGCAGCTGACAGGACCTGCTGGACACCAGCTGGCTCCCTATGGCTAGGTGCGCTTGGGTTACTTGCCACCATTAGCTCTCCCACCACAGCTAGGAACCACAGCCAGAGGAACAGCAGGTGAGGGGACACACTGCAAGGACCTCAGCCCACCTGCATCTGAACCAGCTTCAACAGGAGTTTAGCTGGGGGAAAAAACCCTGGCGTCTTTGCCAAGCTGACAGGCAGTGACTGTGCAAGGGGCGCGCTAGCAGCGGGTGAGGAGACGAATGCCATCCCTGTGCTGCGCGCCCTCCCTGCAGCACCAACAGGGACTCATACCCACAGAGACCCCAGGGACAGGGGACACCCTCCTCCTCAGAGCCCTGAGGGAAAAAAAAGCCCAAAAGTAAGTCAGTGCAGCAAGGCCCTGCAGAGCCCACAGCAGCTTTGAAACAAACCAAGACATTCTCAGGTTTCAGATGGAAGTGCCAGCATCAATTGTTTGACCAGCCCAGCCCACCAACGCTGAGGCCTGAGCAGGTCTAAGCACCCATCTGTCCCAGTGCCCAGACTCGCAAGTGCTTCTCCTCCAGATGCGGGAAGACTCAGCATCACGCCTGACACCTTCTGGTGTCTCCGCTACAAGTCCCACTCTGCCTCAAAAACCAAAGACAAAAAAAGGGAAATTCAGGTGAACCTGATATTGAGCAAATGAGTGCCCATCACATCACTTGTGCTAATCCATTTGTTACTTATTTGTTGGAAATTCTCCCTTATATAACTCAGACAAGATGATATGGCAGTGCTTCATGTCTTACAGCCCAGCAAGGGTGTTCTTTGCTGAAGTCTGGTCAAGGTGAGCACAGAAAGCCACAGGATGTCTGGTCCCCTCCTCTCCTACCACTCACGAGGCTGGAGAGACAGGAGCAGGCACCTGGAGCCATCGCAGCAGGCTGTGCCACAGGACATGAGCGAGCTGGAGGGGATGAGAGCAGGCTGAGAGGAGCGAGGAGGCAGCTTTATTTACACTAGCAACACTGAAGCTGCTAGCTCAGAGGGAGGAGGTGGAACGGGAGGAAAACAAACCTCACACTTCAAAACCATCAGATGAGGCTTCAGTAAAAACAGAAGAACTGTTTTTCCAAGCAACTGCTTGCAATGTCAGAGGGCCCCCAACTACCAGCAGTAAACGCTCAGAGAAGTTTCCAACCACAGCCTGGAGTCAGACTATTTCCCACAGGCTCCAGGAGTGCAGAGATCCCAGGTTTGGGATTGCTTACCATGAGGCAGAGTACTACCAAGCCCACATCTGGATGTCATTCACAGAGAGAGTCCAGGTTCTCCCTGGCAGCTCGAGTGCCCACAAAGGAACGGCTCGAGCAGCTGGCTGAGCCTCCCAAAGCGGGACTGCCAGGCCAGCATCGCTCATTTTGTTCTCCAGTGCCTGGCTGCAGTCCGAGGTGACTAGCTTAAGACCAGACCATGACAATGAAAATGATGAAAAGGTCCCTCCCAGCTCTTCCTGGCTACCAGAGAGGCTGTAGATATTCCACAGGACCCTCCTTGCCCATATTTCAGTTAGTGAGCAGGTCAAGCTGTGGACAAGCATGCAGGAGGTAAAGAGGAACACTGTGGGGACATCAATATCTTGCAATGACTGCAGCAAGAAACTCTCCCCCCTACTGAAAACACTCACTTCCAGCCCAGGGATGTACCTGCTACGCAGGAGGAGCAGGATGGCCCCAGGTTTCCAGCAATGATAAACATTGTCTGCTGATTAAATGTGCAGAAGGCATTGTGCAGAAGCTATAAAATAATTTCTCCCTACTGAGGCACTTCTCTTCCTCCTTTAATGGTATTATGGACAGGGGAAAGTCTGATACACTGCATGAGTCCGACCATCACCTCGCATGAACTGGGAGAGGCACACTGAAGGCACTGAGTTATGTTCAGCTGATAAGACACGCTCTGTGAAGCTCCCCGAGGATAGATGCACTGTGCCGCTTCCCTCTCCCCCTCTGGTGTTTTGGTCTCCCCATTTTAATAAAGTGAATGCAGCACAGATAAAATTCCCTTGGCACTTTCTGGTTTACTATTCCCTTTACTTAAGTAAAAGTCCTTTGGGCTGAACGCACCATTACTCAGCTGATTTACAACTGAACTGAGAAATGCCCTGGGGGAGACAGCAGGACGAATGTGTCTGGTTAGGCACTGACAAGCAGATCATGTAAGCAGAGAGATACGAAGCCAGTCCAGACAGCTACATGGAGAAGAGCCGCCGTGCAGATTGCTGCAAAATAATACTGGAAGATCTGTATGAGCGTTCAGTCATCTCACAGCAGCTGCGCCGTTGGTGCACGCAGACAGGGTAGCTCAGTATTTTAATTCATTGACCTATAAAAATGCTTCAAGATCTAATGCAAAGGCAATTATGCAAAACTTAATTCTGCACCAAGAGGGATTACAGAAGCATTGTATAAGAAGTCGCATAGTAAAAGGCAATTGCATGAGCCAGCAAGCAGCTCAATTAAAACGACACCTCGCTAAAGCTGCTCTGTGCCAGTCAGCCTTTGAATGAAGGCTCGCGCCGAGGGTCTGTCTGTCGTAGTGGGCTGTGCTCTTTTCAGTATCCAAGCAACACAGCAAAGCCTGCCAGCACACAAATTACAAGCAGTACCTTATTTCCAGAGACAGAGAAGGGAATCAGAGGTTAACACACACACAGAGGCAGGGATGCTTAGCTCAGGCATACGTGAAGACATTGGTTTGACACTCAGGAGAGGGTAAACACATCTCTTATCTGGTAACTGCCTGACCTTGGAAAGCAAGTCCCAGCTGCTGGCCTCGCCATGTCCGCATCCAGATGGTGATGTTGAAGATCAAAATCTCACAGCTGAGAAAATCAGCAGACTTCCCCACGTGCTGCTACAGAGATGCCTCCCAAAAACCCAGACGGTGCACATGCAGCACAGCACCATGAGGTTCTGCACAGACACAGGCTTCATACCGGCCACTTTCAAGGCACACATATTCAGATGGTCCATCCACTCAAGCAAAATACTCAGGTTTTATATTGCATAGATCTTTTAAACTTTAATGTATCTGTTACTGGACCACCACCCCAGGAGATAGCCCCTGTTCTCACACAGGAGACTTCCAAGACAGCAAATAGAAGTCATAGGAACACAGGCCTATCCCATATCCCCCCTGCCTAAGCCTTCTCACAAGGTAATCTCAATTTTAAAAGTTTTCCATAAACATTTTTTAAAGTAGCATCTAGAGACAGAAAGATTCATCCAAATCTTAAAAGTTCAAAGAAACTGCAGATGACACCAAATAATATAAAACAACTATTTTGCTTTCCACACTGTTCAAAAAAAAAAAACACCACTTGAACCAAAGTCAGGTTTGAGGCAAGCAGAAAAAAAACTCTTTCCAAGTGAAAATAAAACAGTCAAAACTTTCAGATCAGCAAGAATACTTTCAGGTTATTATGGTCATCTGTATGCCACTAATCACCCTCTGCTTGTGTGGTATGTGGAATAATCGGTTCAGCGCTAGAAATACATCACTAGAAGCCACATGGACACTTACCAATACTACAGAGCAGCATCAACTCCACCTGGGGATTAATTTTCCCCATCCCTTTGGTCCCCACACAACCCTTGTCGTTTGGGACACAACCTTGACACAGGGGCAAACACAACAGATCCACCTATACAATTTCTGTTCCTGGGAGGGCATCAGTTTGAGTCTCTCGCTGACATTAAGCCCCAAGGACCCCCCATCCCTCTAGCTGCATGCAGACCCTGCCAGCATTTGCAGGGGACGCCCTGTCAGCCAGAGCCACCTTTCAGACTCGGACCTGAAGCCTGTCCCTGGCACACGGGTTGCTGAGCGCAGCCATGAGCAGCACCCGCTGCACACCACAGACCTCCTAGCACAGCGGGGACCACATCCAGCATCGAGTCTCACACAGCACAGACAACACTCGCTCAGCCCACATCCCCTTCCCACCCCACAGCAGCCGCCCCTCTTGTGAGCCAAGGCTGGACACTACCTGCCAGGCTCTGCCAGCTCCTTCTCCCACGAGAGGGGGCAGCAGCAGCAAGCAAAACGCTGGAGAGACACGCCACAAACTGATTTGCTTCGGGGTTTATTTTGCGTTAGGTTTTTGTTTTGTTTTAAATCCACACTTGATCAGCTGTGGTAAAATGTATCCAGCATACAACTACTCCTGTAACCCTGCCTTGCCCTCCTCTAGTGTTTTAGGAGGACACAGGTTGATTTATCAATGACAGCACAAGAGGGTCAAGAAGCGAGTCAGTCTCTCAGTGAAAATATTGTGGTTTTTTTCTGAGAATGAATAGGAAGCAAACATTACATTAAGGTAAAGCTTAAATGTTTAACTATAATATTCATATGTTTCTGCACAAAGCACAGCTGTGAGCTGAGACACAAAAATTAACATGACTTTGCCATGTAAACATTAGACAAACATGGGACACAACCTGCGTTCTTCAGGTGTTACAAAGCTCCGACAATAACGGGCAGAGAAACGCAAACAAAGAAAACAGGGATTGTGTAAGACAGATACTTTACTGGGCACTTTGGGTCAGATCCCAACATTATTCAGATTATGGAGGCATAAGGCAGTCGGCACAGCCAGAGCACACTTGTGAACTGGGCACACAGCATCCAAGCTCCTATTGACAAGTCTCCTAGGCAATTCAGCAACTCATTGATCAATACCACAGCAGTTCCCGGAGCTGCTGGCACTCACCTTTGGCTGTGACCATCTCCAACACCATCTGGGAAGGGCAATATGGGCAAAATGGAGCTGCAGTGGAAAAAGCCACAGGCATGTGAAAGGATACATCCCCAGGATAACTGCTTCAAGGCATTTGATAGGTAAGGACTCCCTGGTCATTTCTTTTGCTGTCTCCATTAACCTAGGACAGAAACAAAAAGGTTTTCAGTCCTTTCAGTTGGAGCAGTTGACAGGAATCTCATACACTGAGAGCCAGGCACCTCCCGTTCTTATCTCAGCAAGCACTGGTGAACTTGATTCTCCTTTTCAGCAACTTGCCAGAGCCCTGTTGACTCCTGAAGGATGACTGGAGAGAATAAAAACAAAACCAAAAAAAACCAACCAAAAAAAGGACATTTGGCATCCCAGTGCCTTCCAGCCTCTGAAGATGGGTTGGAGGAATGCAGTCCTCTCTCTCCAGCAACTCTATGAGCATCACTTCAGACTGTAACACAAAGCCCTGCTGAGCTGCAAAAGCTGGTAATCATGCAAGCTCCCATAGCAGGACCAAGTTTAGCTTATTTTCAAATTAACCCTGGCTCTCCTCTGGAAAAAACAGGGGAGAGAGGATGGTTACATGATGGCTCCCTGAAAGCTACAGATGCCCCCGTAAACCTATAGCTATAGGTACAGAGAGGAATTTAATGCCTTTTTACCAAAGTCTGCTCTGCAGAAAGCTCTACCAACACAGACACTTCACACCACTGCAAGCTAAGCTATCATCTTGCTGCTGCTCCCTATCTCCTGTGGACTGGGAAAGTGGTAAAAAACATACGATTTCCCACAGGAGTGCAGTAAACTGCATGCACAGGATCTTGCCAGTTCACAAAGTTTAGTTACAATCTGGACTCTTATCTCTGGAGTAGAGTTACCTGACAGGGACAACACTGTGATGAGAAATAAGCTACCTCATTTCAGCCACCTGAAAAAGCTGTCATGCCAGGCTGATACCGCACCATCAACCTACTAGGTAGCCTATCCCCTTCCACAAGCAGATCCTGAAATCCTGCAGAGTTTAAAAAATAAAAAAAGAAATGGAAAGAGAAAAAAAAAGGCCAGACAAGTCATATTCAGTAAAACATCAAAAAAAAAAAAAAAAAAAAAACAAACTAAAAACCAAACTAAAGGATAACTTCTATTTTGAAGTCTTTTCTATCCATATCCTTTCCCTGCAAAGAGCTGTATAAACAGATCCCTACTCTAAGGAAACACAACATTACATTTTAAAAATATTTGTATTGGAGAAGATGATGAAAATATGCATCTGAAACCATTAGAGTTTGTTTTTCCCACTTTCTAATTCACCCACCTCAAACATTTTAAACCTTGTATTGACTGCAAGTGGCAATACAGCTTCCACCGCTATTACAGCCTGTCACAGCCATTCCATGTCCCATTTATCCAAGTTAGAAATTATCTTTTCATTTGTAAACAACCGCCCTTTACACTCTGCCTGCAGTACAGAAGACAAATTAGAGTTAGCCTGCCTCCTACATGCTCACAATCGGCCACAGAAACCCCACTGCTAGAAGCAGGGAGCAGCTCCCACAAGGGCACACAATGGAGCCCCTTCATCCCCCACAGTGGCTCCTCAGTGCTGGCTGCAGCAGTAGCCGCTGCAAAGCCCCGTCTCCGTCCGGAGAAGTATTACATGCAGACGATGCACGGGAGGTACCCATGAACAAGACGATCCACTGAATTTCCTATCTTCTAGCTCCATGGGGCAGGGGTAGGGCGGGGGGAGGTCACAGCTGATTATGAATGTGTATCAGAGGCAAGAAAAAGTTTAAGCTGTAAAGCTATTTAGCTTCAAGTCATTTAGTGTGGTGTCTGCCTGGTGAATGTGGTCTTAGGGACAGGGCTAGCATCTCTTCCTCAGGTCCACACCTACACTGACCCCACTGCTGGCAGGCAATAACAGTAACAGCATTGGAGCTGCCTCATCACCATGTGCAGCATCAGGTCTCCTAACACCTGCTTCTATAAGCTCACTGCTGTCACAATTTCAAGGTACTGTCAGCACGGAGATAACATTAATGATTCCACAGCCAGGGAGGGAGTCTTCAAAGTAATTGGCCTAAATGAGCAATCAAATTACTACCAACTTACCTGTTGCAGCAACACTCACACTATTGAAATACTAAGTTGTATTTAACACTCACTCTGCAAGTCACATACGTGCTTGTTCTGAAGCACAGCTCTCCAGGACACTATATGGGTATTAAGAGAGATTTAAATCAAACAGGAGAGGCATTTTGCTTGCTTAGAAACACACTGCCTGCTTGTGCATGGGTACCTTGGCTGTCCTTTCTGAGGCTAGCGGTAGCATATAGCATCATCAGACAGCTGGGCTCGGAAGGGACCCCAGGAAGCCCTCCTGTCCCACCTCCTGCTCAAAGCACCTGGGTCCAGGAGCTGCAGCAGTTGCTCAGTGGCCACCCGGGACCTGGTAGCTCAGAGATGGCCATGGCCGCCAGACCATGACAGTGGTGAGGATCTGTGTGTGGGGAGCATTGGTGAAGAAGCATCACCAACAATCAGCAAACAGGCATCCACCTGCACCCACAGGGCAGGTCGCACCCTCACACACACCCATCCCAGAGTCCTGGGGAATACTCCGCAAACCAGTTGCTTTTTCTTCTGTGTTTGCAACACAGACCACAGGGTTTATGTGGATGACCCAGTTCAATAACCACTGAGAGCCTTTCTTCCGCCTTTAACAAGCTTGAGATGAAGCATGGCCTTAAACCCCATGTTTGCATTAGAAGCAAAGCCTTCAGAGAATCCCCAACCCACCACTCTGCCCAAGGTAGCATAAGCCAAATCTAAATCACTGCTCACAGATAATTTTCCAACTTACTTTTAAATGGGTTCTCAAAGGCTTGGGAACCCAAGAGTTAATCTAACCTATACTTAAGCTTTCATCAAAGAAGGTCCTCTAATGTTTAAATCTTTCCTTTTTTGCAATTTAAACCAGAAGCTATTTCTGTTATCCACAGTGGGCATGGAGACCATTTATTATCTCTCCTCTTGCAACCGACATTTGTATACATGACAGGCTGTAATCTACCCTCTCCTCTGTAAACATGAGAAAACATTTTTTTTTTTCTTTCTTTTCTTTTTAATCCTCTCCTTTTTCTCACCCCAAATCTTCCCTTAGGTCATGTTTTCTAGACCTTGGGCAAGGTTTGTTGCTTTTCTTTTAGATTCTCTTCAAGTGACTCATATCTCATGGTCCTTCAGCTGAGACCACCACAGCAGTACAAACAGACCAATTTCCTTCTGAATCCAACTTTCAGTATATTTTTGCTACCAACCCAGTGTTTTGTTTGTTTTTTTGGTTTTTTTTTGTTTTTTTTAAGATCAGCTCCATCTGTGCAAAACTAGCCTTTTGTTCTCCATTGTGTATTCCCACAGCTGGCTATTCCCAAATCCCTTCTCTGTATTTGCCCTTACTCATATACCTCCTGTTTGTTTCAGCCCAACTCTCCCTTACCCTTCGAGATCACTTTGAATCCCAATTCCACTTTGCACAGCCTTGTCGCCTTGTCCAGCCTGGGCCACAAAGCATACCTATTAGCAAACAATTAGTCTTATCCATACCATTAATGAAAAAACATTGACCTGGGACAGAGACTGCACACCTCAACTGACAAACTCTACTAGGCAAGAGCAAGCTATCGGTTAAGTACCACTTTCTAAGTGCTGCTTTTCACCAGGCTGGGTCCTTATATCGCAATAGTTTCATTTATACTCAAGGTCCTTGCCTTATCTAGAGGCTGCCAAAAGTCATACTAAAGCAAAGAACTATCACAACCACAACTTCTCCCTTACACTCTCATAGAAGGAAATTATCAGAACCAAACCATGCCAAACTAAATTCATGTTGCCTATAACTTAGCACCTTGGTATGCTCCAGACACTTGATTTTGCCCCAGCATTTTTCCTGAAACAGCAGATAAACTCAGATAGTTCCTAGAGTTATCTTTCCCCCCCCTTTTTTTTTTTTTTTTTAAAGGCTGGTATCTTCACCTTCCATAGTTTCCAACAAAAGCACTCATCCTCTAAAAGAAGTATTAATCGTTTGGAGGTTGTTTGCCAGTTCTCTAAGGGAGTATCCAGCTCATTTGAAAACAACTAACTGCAAGTGCTCTTTGACTTGTCCTTTCCCTATTCTCTTTCACTTCTGAATACTTATCATGCTGTCTCAGATGTTAATTGTGACCAAAAAGGCTGCACCACTGAACTTGTGAATGAGTATTTAAGGAAGGAAGGAAAGAAGGAAAGAATTAAAAAACAGCATCAAGCATTTCAATTCCCTGACTGAGCAGGGTTTGTTTCCTGGATTTTCTTTAAATCTTTTCAGTTATCTGAACAGACTCCACGTATATGATACTTTTAACGCAGTACTTTTCCATCTCATATCATAGTTAGCTAGGAACTAGCACTAACCCACCCTCTCCACAGACCCCAGCAAGCACAGGGGCAGTGCATCTCTTCCAGTAATTTCAGGGAGATTGCTACAGTCAAAACTAAGCATCATGCAACTTCCCTTTTGTGGCACTTACACCACTGTCTAAAGCCTGCCAGGCAGATCTCTCTTCCAGACCACAGTGAACATTTCTGCCTCTAACAAACACACTGCACGCTCCTCCCTCAAGATCTAGTCCCTGGCAGATGGTGGTGTCTCCTTGTAAATTGACTCTTTCTTTCGGTGTTTTCAGAAGCCCACCTGGATTATCTCCCTTGCTTTCTGCACTATGAGAAGGTCCGTAGAGGAGATGGGTTTGCATCTTTTGGATGCTTTCTGTTTAAAATGGCAGTGACTGCAGTCATCTCAGGGGAACCACGAATTCCTTTTACTCCCAGACTTTTCACTAGGGCATCCAATCTCACATACAGGTTAGAAAAAGGTTTCAAACCTCTTAGCATGCCAAAAACTGGAGGATCTCACCAGCTGGCACCCATCAGACTAGAGTCACTTCAGAGATGACCACGCTTAGGAAGTAAGATTGCCCATTACCTTCACCAGAAAGACTCCTACAGACTTCGGTAAACTTTGAATTAGTGAGATCCTCCAGCACGTTTTCCACTAAGTTCTCCTTCCCTGGGCCTTGGTACTTGCATGATGTCCGTAAAATCTCCCTCTCACAAGTTTTTCTAAGGCTCCTGACAGTTTTATTCTTCCCAGTGATGCAAAAGAGAAGTGAAAGGCACCAGTAGGAATTAAAAGGAGATAAAACAGCGCTTCTCAAAACCAGTTTGTTTCAACAGCAAAGGCACTTCTACCACATGCTGAACATAGCACCATATCTGTAACATTCTCTCTTTGTGTGTGAGAGAAGCAGATGTTCAAATGCCTTCTGCAGTCTATTGTCTGGAAATGGTATGAGCCCATTTTTCTTTACAGCCCCATCAGGGTTTCTTAATAACATGGCATGTTGAAACAGTATTATTTTCCACCCCCCCCTCCACTGTTATTTGGTTGCATCGTTCCCACATGATTGCTTCTATCACGCTCTTTTATTGCAATTGATTACCCATTATATCTGCCATCACTGAATGATTCTCCATCTTCACAGAGCAGCTTCTGAGCTGTAATTTCTCAAAGTCCCCAGAACCTACCCAAACATCACTTTTTGCTTCAGTCATAGGTCCCACTGAGCAGCTGCCACTTAACTGTAGGGAACAGCACAATATCGCACCTATCTACAACCTCCCCAGATACTCTGTGGAGGACAAAGATATTCGTTCCTCATTGTGGCTCATGCCTGCATCTTAGAAAAGAAGCTTGCAGAGGGCTTATTGCGCCTTGTGAAGCCAGTAATAAAAGTTTGTTGGCATTGAATGCACAGCTGCAGATTACTAGGTATCCAGAAATGCTTTTTTTTTTTTCTTTCCTAAAGCTTTTATACATGATCTAGGCGTGGGAGTTTTAAAAAAATTACTATTTTAATTAACAGTGCCATTTTTTAAATCAGAATGGTTGTACCAACAAAAGCTTTAATGTAGGTTTTGCCAGCATAATCCTGTATGGGAAAAGGAAAATCAGCTCAATCGGTGTCTGAAATACTTGTATTGCATGCATACACACATCATACATACCACAGATCAGGAGAGCTGCACTCCATGGGGTGCCCTTTACCTACCTAGTACGAAAGGGTACATCATTAAGCCCATGACCATTCCAGGTCAAGATACCTTGTACACTCTATTAGCAAAGCACTCCTGCAGTGGATGTAGCTACACCTGTAAATCTGCTCTTTGTGCAAATACAGCAAACTCAGGCCAGGTAAGACGCGTTTTCAGACACAGTTTGCCAGTACAACAGGAACACCACACACAGTTTGCAGGATCACATCTCTACCGCCCCAACTTGCACAGCTACGCTAACAGAAATCATTTTCAAAAGCGTTATCTGTAGTCTAGACAACTCCACAAGGTGTCTGGCAGTCTAGAAGCAAGTTGATACCTAACAGTGACTTTTTCGTAAGAGAGATTGCAAATACTGAATTATAGCAAGTCTGCATCCCTTAATGTTATGAGTTCCTATAGATAATTTATGCTCTTCTTCCTAAGCACAGCCAGGCATTTTTATTTTCTCATGCATCACACCGATGCTGACAGTAAATCTCTGTAACATCTAGTCCTCCCTCCATAATAGAAAAACTCATTAATATGCCCCAGCTGCTTTAGGACACTTTCACATGAATTTATGAATATTCAATTTCCATCTAGTGCTCAGCTTCTTTGTGTCTGGCCACTGCTCTCTTGAAGAGAGGCTGCCAAAGATCTCATAATACTTTCATTAGCTTTGAGCTCTCATATTATAAGAAATATGTTTAATATCAATAAATCACAGCTCTGGGAAGAGCCTCGACTTCCAAGAGCTGGTGGCAATTGGAGTTGCTCAGCATTTTGCCCGATAAACTTGCAAATACAAACTTTGTCTTGCAGCAAGTGAGGCCTTTCACACCACAGCAAATTGCTCAGAGCAGCGCTTGTCACGTCAGCACAAGATGCCTCTTGTCACCACACTGGAAGCAGATTTCTTGCAAAGTGGAACACACCTCCCAGGAAAAAACTTGCAGGTGTGGGTGATTTTTCAGCTCTGATGAAAACTGGCCTGGCAGCAGAAGAACAATTTGCCAAGGACAAGTGCAAGGGAAGATATCCTCAGCTGGTATGAATAGCCACGCACCCCAGATGAAGGAAAGGAAAGCCTTTAGGGACACCTCAACATTACAGGGCAATCAACGTGTTATTTCCCTTCTCAAAGTTGGAGAAACCAAGGCAGGGCAAGTGCTCGAGCCCTGCTGTAGTATGACAGAATCTGGGCAGCTAAGTGTGTTTGTAACAGCTCTGCTACTCCTAGCTCTCCCGCCCATCAAGCCAAGGAGCAAAGTGGCACAGGTCTTACAACTTAACACTGTGCAAGTCCAGCATACACCAGGTGCGGGCAACTGTGCCTGGCAAGCCGGCAGCAGCTGCCCTGAGGGGTTGGACCATTTCCAGGGGCATGCTCCTTAACTCTGCAGAACTCCTGCTACCACATATCAAGTCACTCACAGAAGTCCTAACAGCAACAGGACAAGGAGAGAAGTCAGACGCACATCCCCAGGCAAACACTAAGGCACATAAATAGAGGAAATGGCATCACTTAGGAGAGGATCCAAGGCCATCTCCAGTTGTATTGGTTCCCTTCCAGGAAAAGTATTGTCCTCATAAGCCAGGCTTTCATCCAACCCAGGAGGACGCCTACCTTCCAAGTGGTGTGTGCTGGGCACAATTCATTTTCATCCTCCACTTTCTTGGAAAAAAAGTAATGGGACAAATTTAAAAATGAGTGACGAGCCTGAAAATTGGTTTAAGCTTCTGTAAGCCCATCTATCATTCAAGGCACAAGATTTCTTCTAAACTAGTCCCACTGGTGCAGTGAACATTACCTAGAGAAAGGAAGTGGGAAAGATTGCTGTCAGCAAGATGAAAGCCTGAAGCGCAGAGCTGGGATGGGAACTGGAATTTACGGTGATGGACCATTAGATTAATGACAGACTGCTGGGGAGAGCTAGAGACAGGCCAGTCTACAGGAGTAATTATATTCTGCTTATCTAAATTTCACCCTAAAATAAAAGAGTAATTTTGTCAACATCACTTCCTGCTTTAACCTGCTAATTTACTGGGTCCTACTGAAGAGCTGTCCTAAGCATGATGCAGTTCTTACATGCAAGGGATCCCAGCTCTCTGTTGCCAGGCTCCCTGCGCACATGTTTGTACTCATATTGCACAACCCATCACCAACCAGCATGAGTCTACCACGTGGAAGAAACAGCAAGATGAGCAGCAATGGGAGAAGCAAGGCCATAACTTAAATGGTCTGTTGTGATCCTCCAGCGGAAAAGACCGCACCTGTGACAACGTCAAAATTCCTGCAGCGTTTTGCACAGTTAATCTCCTCCTACCATCAGCAAAGGGCAACCAGAATATCAGGACTTGCATAGTTTCCATAAAATCAGCCCAGCCCTCCCAACCCAACACCAGCAAGTGAGAACTGAGAGTTTTCCCAACCCTGTGCATTCAGTTTTGGCCTGCAGCTATGCAGCTGCTGAGCAAGACCAGCCCTTCCAGTCGTTAGCTCTTGATGGGTCCATTTGCCACCTGGCAGCAAGCTTGGACCCTCCTTGCCAAGGGAGCAACATACACAATTTTGGCCCTGCCAGAGGAGCAGTGGCACAGAGGAGACAGCCCGCCCATATCATGGTGCTACAGTGCTTAAATTACCCACATGATCAGCTGGCATGATGTGGGACAAGGGCACTAGACCACTTCCAGATCCACTTACCCACTTAGAGGTCTGGTTTTTCTAATCTCGAAGAACTGTGTTCCCGTGTGATTGTATCTGAATTTTGCCTGTTAAAGGAAAATAACTTGAACAGTCAAATAATAAAATAACAGTGCTCAAAAGGTGAATTTCAGTTCTGATTTCCTGTTGAAACATAAAACAAGCAGTAAAACTCTGACTCTGAGGTAAAACCGCAGTATGTGAAATAAAGCAATTTTTTCTCTTGTCTTTTTATATGACATATTAACCATCATTAGGTGGAGCATCAAGCAAAAAGGTTGTTTGTTGAAAACAACACTTACATTTGGCATTTGAGGGTTATGTATTCACTTCTTCTCTAGGTTCCACTCATTATTGGATTACAAGTTTGAAAAAAAGTCTCCCATTTGGGCAAGAGAAAGCTTTTATACTCTAGCCAAACCAATCAGCATAATTCATGGTTTGAAAGAACTTACTTCCTTTTTAAGTTTTTAACTCTGTCAGCTCATACAACCTGTAAACCCAAAGCACTGCAGGTACATCCATTTACATCTAGGAAATATAAATCATTCTCTGAAAAATACAATGCACTTGAAATGGAAATAACCAGCTAAGCGCAACTCAAGAACATTAGTTAACACTATAAGTATAGGAGAAAAGTTCTTCACTAAGGATGCCAGCAGATGGTCACCCATTAACCAAATCTCAGCACCGCTTGCCTAGGAGTTGCAAGCTGCCATGCAGCAGCAGCATCACCAAAAGCAGCCTCTTCCCTGCTCCTTGAGCATAGCTGTTCAAGCAGTAAAGCAGATCAGGAAAGCGATCTGCCCAGTAAAAGCAAAAATAAAAGCCCAACAACAAAAAAATAATTAAAAAAAAAATCATCACACCATACTTTGTATTTTTCTAGTTGAATCTGTTCCCCAGCCTAGTTCCCAACATGGCCATGAGATCATTCACACCAGCAAAACTGTGGTGGCGATACCAGGGCAGAAACAGGTGACCCCATGAAGGCAAAGGGTACCTTGCGAGGCATAAATAGCACAGCTGCTGGCTGTAGAACTATGGTCTAAATAAAAACTCCAGCTCACACCAGGATGCTCTGAACTGACTTCAATTAAAGTTCAGAGTTCTCCGGAAACAAGGCTTTGCTTCTCTTATGCCTTCAAAACCTAATTCATGAGGGCCTTTCAGAGCACTATGAACAAAGCACACGGCCCCTTTTAGCCCACAAAGGAAGCCCAGACCCTGTTTCCCGGCCCATGTTGAAGCTTTTCTGAACACAGATCCAAACCCCATGCCTAAGGCCTGCTCTTGCTACATAGCAGAGTACAGGATTTCAAAACCGCTGGAGAGGCAGGGAAGAATATAATTTTTGGAGCTCTGTGAGACATGTTCTCCTCTCCAGCACAACCCCACTGAGCAGCGAGCCTCTTGTCCTGCCCAAGCGGCCGACATACAGAAGAGGAATGTGCCATCCTCCTGCAAAGCAGGCTGGCCCCTGCCTCCCTCTCCATGCAGCTGCTGCAGCTCCAACCCCTGCTGCCGCCTTGATCCCAGCCAGTACTCCCCAGCAGGCTAACTGCGCCTGCTATTTTTGGATGCTCTTCCAGCTGCTACCCATATCCTTCCTTAATCCTTACCAGGACTTTACATGCATTCCTCACCCCCACTGCTTCCCTACACACACATGCACACACAAAAAGGGAGAGTTTAGATAAAAGGAAAACGGAGAGAAGAGCAGCATGTGGACCAACAACTGCCTCCTCTGACATCATCTGTCAGCAATGGAAATGGTCAAGCATTAGGCATGGGGCAGCAATAGGCAGGCTGGATAGATGTGTACATCTCCGATGAGTCCCCCAAGCAAGGTGGGACATCAGGCAGGGGGGATTCCTTTGGTCAGCTCCTGTGCCACAGGCAAGCCTGCCCACCTTAGAGCCAGGACAGCTGCTTGTGCCCTCAACTCCAATGACAAGCACCCCCTGCAAGCTGAGCACATAGGCAGTCCTCAGGGAGCGTGCAGAGGCTGTCAGGGCAGAGGGAGAAAGGGTTTGCCACAACACTGGCTCTCCCTCAGTCGCATTACAATGAAATGCTATATTATTTCTCCAGGCATCATGATCCAATCATAATATCCTCATAAACCAGCTTCAAAATAAGCGTTTCTACTCCCACCAACGTCACTTCAGTTAAATTATTCAGTATCATTTAAAGTTAATTACATCTCCCAGAGGATTGCTGTGACAAGCTCAGTGCTGCAGGTGCTATCACAAATCCTTAGAGGCATCCTTTCCCCCTGAATGATCCCAAGCACTGGCGACCAGCTAGTACTTCAGTAAAGCCCCTGTTAATTTATGTCAGGCACAAGCCAGCCTTCTTTATGGAGACTGTGCACTGGAGAAGGATACTGCAGCATCTTCATGTAGGTCTGTATTGCCTGGAGCCATTCTGGGATCGACATGGAAAGCTTGTAGTTTGGCACTGGTGGCACTGAGGGCTGGACACAGGAAAAAAAGAAAAAAAAAAAAGATAAAGAGGTTAGACAGTTACTGCTCCCTGCAGAGCAGATAAGTGATTTACTTGGGCAGCAGCATGCGCTTAGCACAACGCAACGTGGCAGCACAGATGGCTCGAACCCCACATGAACTCAAGCATTGGGCAAAGTCATCCTGCTGACAAGGGGAACTGCCTGCACACCAGAGCAGGCCCCATCCCTGCCGGCATGGAGAGGCCAGGGCAGGTCCCCCGCCATGGCAGGCTGCTTGTCCCAGCCACAAATGTCACTCAAACACCGCCCTATGTGGGCAGGCAGTTCCACACAAAAGGCAAACGCTTCCCATTTTTCCCCTTCTAGCACAGGACAGTTTGGGTGAGCAAAGTCCCAGGGCTGGCTCTGCTGTCCTCCCTCCCACAAGAAGCCATTTCAAGTCTAATTTTTGGTTTCTTCTACCACAAAAGAAAGATAAAAGGAGACAAGAATCCCAAGCTGCATAATTTCCCATCTGCTGCATGTCAGCGACACACTTGCTGGACAGGGAGCACGTGATACCTAGAAGACCTCCTGGGACCCAGATATATAATGATATTAAGACACTTAAAGATATAGACTGGCACCGTAATGGGATTTTTCCAAAATCCCATAAGACATATGCTTGTGCCTAAGCACTTTAAGAAGCCGGGCCCTCAATCCGTATTTAATCCCCACAGCTACGTGGCTCCTGAGCCCGTAACCACACAGGAAAGGGGCAGGGCCTTGTCCCAAGTCCCCTTATTTTAGGGGCAAGACTGCAAAAGACAGGGTCAGCAGATGTTAAATTGGGCAAAGTGGCTAAAAGAAGTTAGTACAATTCTCACAAACATAGTGGAGAAAAACCGTTTATTTAAATGTTAATGCAGACCCAAATTCAGGAACCAGCAACTTGGGCAGCCGTGACACAAGGTGCAAAGGAAAGCGTGTGGCATCTGTGGGAGCACGATGTCGTTACAATAGTTTGAATATCATAAAGTGAGATATCACTATTCTAAATACACTTCAAGTCAGCAATTACAGATAAAAGCAAGTTCAGGCAGTACAGGGCCATCTCTGCCGCACCGACTTTCCTTTCCAGTTCCCACCTCCACTAGGATGGAAGGATTGTGTGTTTGTTTTGAGAGACCGAGCACCGATAATCCTAAAACAATCAAAACCCAACTTTTACTATACGTAGCTAGTTACTACAGTCAAATAGTAAACACACCTCAGAGAATGGAAAAAAACCGAAATAGAGACTCCTACGTTACTGGCACACAGAAGCATATTTTAAGTTGCAAGGAGACAGATGGCCAGGCCTCCAGCACGCTGCCGCCATCCCCGGTGCCACAACAGGAGACAACCGTGCACACAGAGGTTTTCTCTCTGAACAAGTGGGAGTTACAAGCAAGGTTCATTAACGCTTCTTAATCACAATTTCCACACTTAACCTCTTCATTAGAGGCAATTTTTTGGTTCCACAAATCCCTTCTGGCCCCTTTGGTCTGGACGAATTATTCACCTGTCCCTCAGCACTAAGGCAGGCCTGGACTCAACGCACCAGACCGGGCTCGAGTTTCAGGAGCAGCAAGGCAGCTGGAAGAGGGAATTAAGGCAGGCCTGTCAAATCCTTCCAGGGTCATCATTCCTGCTCCAATATAAACACTTCTTTTCTTCAAAGATAAGAAATTCTAGGTGCACGCATTACACATATACGACACAACAAGCCAAAGCAATGGGAGTCCCAGCCAGTAAGAGGCCTGGCTGCTGCAGAGCTGCCGGGGGATAGGACCCCCTTCCCAGCCTTCCATAAAATGGAGGCCACTGCCCTCACCCCGCTGTGGGACAGGACACCATCCCATAGAGACCACACCAGGGCAGTGGTCACCCCCGCCATGGGGGTCAGGTTTGGACCCCCAGGTGAGGTGCTTCCCCATCTCCAAGGCGGAGGATGATCGTGTCAGCCACTGGGGCACGCTCGGGTAAAGAGAACCAGGGTTTTTGCAATGGCTGACGCGTATCCCATCACCTGGCAAAGTTACTTGAGCAGGCCTGCCAAGCCAGGAGGCACAAGTCCCTCCAGATCTCAGGCAACGAGGGAGAAGCAGCCATCGGTCTTCCCCTGCACAGGACAGCATGCTGCTCTCCTCTTTCCAGTGCCAGGTGGGCAGTACACGGCACGATGATGACAGCCAGGCCAGGCGGCCGAGAGCCACCTGCTGCTCCCACTCCCTCCACACAAACCCCATTTTTTCCCCCCAAATTCCTGTCTCAGCTGCAGGGGCACCGATCTTGAGCACCCAGCCAGCACAGAGCAGAAGCCAGGGCTGCAGGATACCACAAGCGAAGGAAAGCATGATGTTGTTGTGGTCGAGGCTGCAGCCCTCCAGCTACCGGTGCACGTCCCAGCACAGCAGCCAGGAGCCAGCGAGGGGTTGTAGCAGGAGGCCAGAGCCGCCGAAAGGAAATGCAGACACAGCACTACAGACCGTGAATTTATAAGGCAAGTGAAATTCACAGACCAGGCAGATGAAAGAGCCTTGACCCAGTATCAGTATTTCCAAGCAGTGGCAGCTCTAGAAACAGCAGAGCTGCTGCAGTGCAAGACCTTGTGGCAGAGCTGGAGACCATCATCCTGTGGCTGGAAACGCTGTAGTCTCAGTTCACCGCAGACATCCTGTGTGAAACTCGTCTTGCTTGACTCCACTGCATCTCATTTAATGACCAGAAAGTCATTTTCTGCTAGCTCGCCCTGCAAGTACGCTGTTACTTAGCACGGATGAACCTGGCAGGGTAGAGCCCTCAAAGCTGGTGAGAGGTTTAATTCATTAAGATCCACAAGTATCTCTAAGATCACAGGCCACATAAAGGATTGCACAGCCCTTCCAAACCAGGAGCCCGCACCATTCCCAGAGCTCAAGCCAAAAGTCAGAGGCAGGACGTGCAACCAAAGGACCCCTCAGATTCCAAAACTGCCCCCCTTGCAGACAAGCCAGCTTTCTGTGAGGACTCTTCCTCCCAGGAGAAGTACAGCCCTGTACCCCTGCAATTTACATTTGTTCCAGTAAGGACAACCTCATCAATACAGCAAGAAGCTACTTACCGCCCTGCATACATGATCACTGAGACTAATACCAAGATGATTAGAGCAATCAAGTGGAGCTTCTTGGGGAGGGGATGAAAACTCTCTCCCATCACTAGGGATTAAGAACAGATCAGGTGCAAAAATGGAGCAGTTGCACACACCACTTGCTCAGCCTCCACCAACCACCAATGCAAGCAGATTACAGACTACCGTCTCACAGGCACAAGTTTCTCTCATCGCACCCGATCAGCACTGTCTTTTGCAGGGTGCCACATACCCAGCAACACAAGCCAATTCAAAAAGCTGTATCATCATTTAAGGAACAACTCTCCCCTCACATTCCTGCCCTGACCCAGAAATTACCATCACAACCTTAGCAACCCACAACCACTTTGTAGCAAACATACCTGCCCCTGACCTTCATTTGTTCACCTGAGCTGTGTCAGCCTTAATAAGGAGTAGGTGGTCCTCAAACTACCATCTAACCCCAGAGGGCCCAGGCATAGCCAGCAACAGCTAGTTAGTCACAGGGGACACCAGGCCCTTCTGCCCTTGAATAAGTTAATCACTACGACAGGGACATTGCTGCCAGACAGTGCTGGAGGAACGCAGTACAACTCTTAGTGCACCCTCCACTGATCAGCAACTAGTAACTAACATCAAATGATTTAGCCAAGCAGATTTCAAAACATTCTTCCTCCTACCCAGCTTCAACACATGCCACACCGAGTCAGCCTTGTGCCGTGGCACTGAGGAAGAAGCCGTGGGTGATGCTCTCTGGGGCGCTCCGACAGACAGTATGCTGGCACACTGGAGCCACTGGCATGTCTCTCACCAGCTGCTTCATCAGTCACTATGGGTATCACCAGTAAAAGTTACGTGCTTTGCAGTTGGGAAGTAAGGGAAGGAAATCAAGTCCAGCGTGTGCTTTGCTGCCTCTTAACACCAAACAGATCTGCAGGCCATTTAGACTAGTGTAAGCTGGTCATGCTGCTGAAACAAGAAGTTCTGCACTCTCCCTGCCCCTCTATTTCTACCTTGAGAGCTTATGCGAGTATGAGATGAAAGACACCAAGGAACCGCAAACAAACCCAGCATAACCAGATTACTCTTTAGCTGGATCTACTCCCCCATCCAAACAAAGGCTGGCGCCAGCACGAGGGAAACAAGGGAAGAGAGAGAAAGAAATTGCCCCTTTTGCACTTATGCTGAACTAAACATTGCGGAAGAGACATGAAAGGCCTTTTCAGCCTTATTTGACAAGCGCCTTCGCAAGACAGCCCTACTCAACACACTTTCAACTTCTCCAGGAGCAGAATTTTTCCTTTCTACCCCACATAAAGGACAAGCATACATATCACTGACAACCAGGACCGTGACAACGCCAGCCCCACCATCTCACCCCAGCATGCGGAGGGGCAGGAATCAACGCCGACTTCAGCGGCCAGCTCAGATGAATGCTGCTGGGAGGGAGGAGCGAATCAAGCTCAAAGGCTGCCAAAGCCGACAGCGTTAAAGACATTGTGATCAGTAATGCAGCGCGGTGGTGAGAAGCCTTGGAACACCAGCAGACAACATTTTAGTTGCTGGCTGGAGGAAAAAAGAGCTGGGTCAGGCAGAGCTGTTTGGAGCTTGTACCGAGGAATGTACAAGACAAAAGCGCCTGGAATCTTTCCATGTACTAGAAACGAAACGTCCGAGTTTTAAATCCCTTATTACATTCCAGGAGCAAGGCTGTGTTTTAGGAAACGCCTGCGTTCCAAATAGCTTTAAACTGCACAAAGCGCTTCGTTCAGTCCCTGAAGGCTTCTTTTCATTCTTGTTTTCCGCTTTTTCCTCCCCAAGATAAAACAGCTATTTCCTTTCTCCTTGTTTCCCAAGACACCAACTCCAGCTCCGAAGCATCGTACCCGTTTCGTGCGTTTCCAAAGAGCGGGCTCTCCAGCTTTCCCGGGGCCGACAGCATCCTCAGGGCTGAGGCGCGGCGCCCTCCTGCCCAGCCCTTGCCGTCTCCCCGTCCCCTCGGCGCCCACAAAACTCGGCAGCCGCGGGACGCCTGGAGTTTGGGCTTTGTGGCAGCCCCCCTCTTTTTGTTTGTTTTTTTAAGGGGCGGACGGGGGCTTCGCCTTACCCGAGCCAGGCGGGCGGCGCTCCGGATGGCCGCCGCCACGGCGCCGCCGTCGGGGTGCACCCGCTCCACGTAGCCCCACATCCGCTCCCAGGTCTGCCCGTCCATGGGGAAGCCGCTCTTGTTGACCAGGAAGAGCGACCCGCNTCGGCGCGCTCCCATTGGCGGCCGCAACAAAGAGGGGAGGGGCTCGGGGGGCGGGACGAGTCGTGACTGGCGGAGGCGCTGGGTGGAGGCGCCCCCTGCCGGGCGGCCCGGATCCACGGGAGCTAGGCGGTGCAATCGGAGCCCCTGCTCCCTGCGGCTTCCCGGCGGGAGGCCGGGGCTCCCGGCCCGCAGTGCCGTGCCGTGCCGTGCCGTGCCGTGCCGTGCCGTGCCGTGCCGGCCCCTTGCTGCGTGAGAGGCCCTTGAAAATCCAACTCTTCGCTGAAGCGCGCTGGGCTGCTCCGTTCTTCCTAACGGAGCTGGAAAAATTCATTGTTAGCCATCGAGTGTTAGAGCGATGGCAGGGATGAGTGGCTGTGGTCTCATTGCAGCCCACAGCCTCCCTTTGCCACGGACAGCTCACGGGGTGGCGGTGCTCGTCCTCCAACGGAGTACTTCCTGCTCTCGTGGCAGGAGCACTGCGTGCCTGACCCCTGAGCCGGAGGGAGGGCAGCCACAGTGCGGCCTTTCTGGTGGTCTCTTTGTCCAAGTAACCAGCGATAGGACGAGGGGTAATGGCCTCAAGTTGCGCCCGGGGAGGTTTATATTAGATATTAGGAAAAATTTCTTTACTGCAAGAGTGGTGAGGCATTGGAACAGGCTGCCCAGGGAGGTGGGGGAGTCCCCATCCCTGGAGATGTTCAAAAAACGGCACTTTCAGGACATGATTTAGTAGGCGTGGTGTTGTTGGGTTGACAGTTGGACTAGATGATCTCAGAGGTCTTTTCCAACCTTAATAATTCTATGATTCTGTAAGTGCTTTGCTGCCACTCAGGCTGCCGGGGGGCCGGGTGAGTGGTCCGTGACTCAGAGCACAGCCTGTTACTCGGGGTGTCTCGCAATGCGCTACGCACAGCGGCCATGTCCTGCCTTCGTCCCTTGCAGCAGTCAAAGGTACCTGCCTCACGCATCTGCACGCACTGCTAACACCACAGAAACAATCCTCCTCTGCCCACGCTCAGTGGGATGGAGCTGTGTCCAAGAGCAAGGGGGAACCTGTCTCTTTCCCCAGGGCTTTGCCCAGCTGTGTCGGTGGCCTTGCAGCACCACCCAGGGGGAATGACTCCCTGGCTGCCACTGCCATCTCCACCACACGGTTCAGTTCCCTGATGCTTATTTCCATGTTCGGAGGGGATTTTTTTAGCTCTTGATACCAAGCACAGCAGTGTCAACCTAATGCAACTCCTAGAGCTAGAGGTGACTCCCCAGCAGAAATAAATAGTAGTTTGAAAAATGCTGTTTCCATCCCCTGCCCATACACTCAGATGCTGCCGCTGCTCTGATCTCCCCTGTTCCCAGCCAGGCTGGGCGCGTACCTGTGCATCTCCTCGGGAGCTGCAACTATGGATTTTCATCTCATCATAAATAAACCTCTCCAGTGCCCTGATCAGCTTCCTGAAGGCTCTCGGGAGCCACGGGTGTATGCCGAGTTGCTAATCGCTCTCCACAGGAGCTGACATCTCTGTGAGTCCTACCAGTTATCTTCCTCGCTGCATCCTGGCCACATGGCATGCCTGAATCTCACCAGGAGTTTTAACATAAGGGAGGCTGGAGAAAGCTGTTCCATCAGCTAAAGCAAACCAAGGGTTTCAGCTTACACAGCGTGCCCAGTGTTAGGTTTCAGCCCAGGAGACTTTGCTCTAGGGAGTCCTCCTAGCTGAACGTGGGGGCTCAGTGTGTAAATGGCCATGCAATTTTGGGGAGAGGAGGAAAGATCAGAGTGGGTTTAGAGCTGCGGTGAAGTCTTCACCCTCACTGCTACGTCCTGCATTTCCATAATGATTAGGCAAACATCACAACCGGAGGGTAAATGTGCCCCCCACTACCCCATGCCTGCCAAAGGCAATCTGCACGCACACCCCGCACTGGGTTTTGGAGCAGGATCCCAGGGGAAGCGCAGTCCCTCTCTCCTTCTGGAGCACAGATGAGGCTGCACATCTGTGAGGTGTGAGAGCACCAAGATGAGCTCCAGATGGGAGCTGATGAAGCACAGAGACCCAGAGAGGCTGCAGATGGCTGCAGCCATGGAGGAGAGGGCTCTCAAGGAGCAGAGGGAGGCTTAGGAAAGGCAGAAAAAGGAAAATGAGACTGAGAAAGTCTGCAAGTTTGCTGGAGCAGAGCCAGGGGAAAGCTTGAAAATCATTCAGGCCTGTATCTTAAGACCAATGGGACTGTGCAGGTGGTAGCAGCCATGTGTGAGCAGCCCAGGGGCACGCTGCGTGTTGCAGAGCCTGGAGCATCGGGATCGTGCAGCAGAAGGTCATAGTCAAGGATGCTGATACACAAGTTGACTTTCACATAAATCACAGAGCCTTGTCCACTGTTGGAACAGGCAACTGTGGTGAGGTTGCCACAGCCTCTCTCAGTGCTGCTCCACTGCCCAGAGCAGCCAGGAACCTTCAGATCACACTTTCCTACACCCACCCACTTCATAGCCACCCTGAAAGTGTGAAGACCAGAGTGATGCTACGTGCTTTGCAGTTCAAAGTCTTCTGCATCCACCATGCCAGGGCGTGCTCTGTGCCAGAGAGGACTCTCCCTGGCCAGGCAGGTAAGGGGCACAGCAAGGTTGAGACACCACAGCCCTGTCCATAGCAGCCCTTTGCAGCACCCAGACCCCTTCTGATCAGGACCGAAAGAAAAAAAAAAAATTCTTCCCAGCTCCTCCTTGATGCTCAGGCTGAAGAGGGACAGGTTGAACTCCCAGAGGCCAGCCAGCATGTCCAAGGCCAGCAGTGGGCTAGACAGGCAGGGCAGAAGTTAGCTGAGGTCCTGAAGCTAACGGCAACTTTGAAACAACGGCCTAAGGGGATAAAAGCAGAGTCCCCAAGTCCCTACAGCTAAGGCAAAGCTTTAATTACACTCTTCCTAGCTACAAATTACATTAAAAATAGAAGAATGCTGCCTTGGTTTAGCCCAAGCCCTCCCCAGTATTGGTCATGAACAACATTCAAGACGAGTAACAGCAGGGTGGGATATGCAGTGTGTGTCCCCGCATCCCCCCCCAGCATCCAATGGCTTTCACCTTGTGGGACCACCTAATTTTGATATCATAACTCTCAGCAGAGCCACCTTGTTCTCCACTCTTGTTCGCAGCTCTTCCTCCACCCTGCCCGTGCTGCCCTTCCCCTTGCCCCCAGGCTGCTGCCAACCCCTGCTCCAGAGTGCCAGAACCATTTGATTTTGAAATCCAGCCACTTTGCATGAAGGTACCTTTCTAAAGCTCCAAACCTACGGCCTTGTACCTAATGAAGAGCTTGTTGCTCCCACAGCTGCTTTCTGGGTCAAAGGAACTAATTTGATCATAAAATCATGTAAGAGGGTTTTAACCTTCATTATTTCCAATTGCAGACTAATTTAAATGCAGTATTCAAAAGGCCCTGCAGTGCAATTACACAACCAACTGCAGGAAAATTAACAGCTCTTAATTGTACCATGGCAGTAAGTTGATAGAGCATTGTCACCTTTTCCCAAGATTTCTTCCCCAGAAGTGTCACCTCCGCACCCCCCCAAGGAGTCCCGCTAGCCCCTTCCCCAGCAAGCATCGTCTTGCGCACACTGACAAATTCAGCCCTGCCACGTAGCAAACCCTCACTATTCCGTACGCACAGAGGCGGTTTATTTATTTGGGCTTATTTAGGAAAATACTTCCTCTATTACCCATTGTTTCCAAACAGCCCTTCTTGCTGGCTTAGCGCAGGCTCTAGGAGTGAGCAGGAGAAGGCTTCCCTGGCTCATGGCTCCAGCCTGACCCAGACTTGGGGCAGGGACCTGCTGGCTTTGCTGGCGGATGGACCACTGGTGTGATGGCTGTGAGGACTCATGCACTCCTTCCTTCAATCAGATCGGTGCAAACCGGTGGCAGCATGCTAGATCTGGACCTGTGCTCTTACCCAGATCGGCAAAAGTGGATGCTAAGTGCTCCACACTCAGTGAAGGTTCCTGTGCCAGCACTGAGCATATGAGGCAGGTCAGTTACTGATGGAAAAGGCAGTATGTCCAGTACCTCCGGATGGCAGCAGTCAGTGCAAAAGCCTGAAGCCTGGGCACCTTTCTAGTATCCTCAGCTTGGGTGCACTCTTCTGCTAAAGCCGGACCAAGTGATCTTCATGGCCTTTTCTGAATTTAGGAACCACTGTATGTCCAGAAAAGCACCAGCAGTCCGAAATGGTTAATCCTACAAAGATGCCTCAGCTTTGCAGAAGGGAAAGAGGAAAACACAGGTGGAAAAATTTTGCCCGCCATAAGTGAATTGCATTATTGCTATGCAAACTTTAGCCAATTTCCTGTAAAGAGCACAATGACCTCACTTGATCCTTGAAAAAGAAAATAAAACTTGCTTGTTTGGGGCTTTTTCTCAAAATGGAAGTTATGTTGGAATTGGATTGGCTTAGTAATGAAATGCAAGGTTAAACTGTGATAAGGATGTAACCATGGTAATTTTGGGAATGGCTGTTGATGCAAATTTGCAGGAGTGATTTGCGTAACCACTAAGAATGATTATGTATTAATCAATGTGATTGCTGGGAAAATAAATATGTAAAGTAGACAAAAAAAAAGCCAGCTATAAAAGGAATGCTTGAGGGTGTGCTGCTTTGGAGCTTTCCCCAAGGTAGCCCTTTCTGGAAACTCAACACACTATTTATTTTGCAATGGTCTAGCAGAAAAAACAGCCATCAGCTGCTCTGGCTTTAGCAATGAAGAACATCAGCAACACCTTTTGATTTCTGTCTGAGCAAGGAGGAGGACCTCTTGCAGTAATTCTACTGCAGCAAATCATTACAGCATTTGTTTTAGATGGGCTTGTGTAACTGGGCTCCAGCTGATCTCAGGCTAATCCAACAGGCAAGATTTCCAGCATAAAAAAAAAAAAAAAAAATCAAAGTGGGAGGGAACTCCTATAAATCAGGCCTCCCCAAAACTGTTTTGCAAATTTTCTCTTTCCACTCCTCATTGCAAGTCAGCGCATCCTACTTGGCCTGAGCCTTTGCTGAGAGTGAAATAGCCCTTCCTCTTCCGTACTTTATTATAGTTACCTCACTCTGATCTACAGCTGATAGCATCAGACACAGATGAAATTGTTCCTGGCTGGTACAGCATCATCATCCCTATGAGCCTGCCTTACTCTTTCTATCTTGTTCCAAAGTTTCAGTCCCAAATATTGCTGCAGCTTGGGAAAATATTTACATCATTACAGTTTGCTATGAAGGTCTTACTTGCCAGCATATCACATGATTTGGTCTCCACAGCAAGCTCTGCTTATAGAAGCAAGGAAACACTAGTGTAACCTTCCATAACTCTCAGCAATCCATCTTTTTTGGGCCACTTACTTCTTATTTAACCTTTAGCGAGAGTATAAACTACCCAGCACAATCACATCTCCTCAGGGAAACTGCCCAAGTAACCAGCGATAGGACGAGGGGTAATGGCCTCAAGTTGCGCCAAGGGAGGTTTAGATTAGATATGAGGAAAAAATTCTTTACTGAAAGAGTGGTGAGGCATTGGAACAGGCTGCCCAGGGAGGTGGTGGAGTCCCCATCCCTGGAGGTGTTCAACAAACGTGTGGATGTGACACTCCAGGACATTGTTTAGTAGACATGGTGTTGGTGGGTTGACGGTTGGACTAGATTATCTCAGAGGTCCTTTCCAACCTCAATAATTCTATGATTCTATAATAAAAGTACCGGTGGTAAAGAAAGGCAGTGGCTAAAAAAAACCCTGCTACTCAGAAATGAGGTCTATTTTCAGCAAACGTCAGCACCTACAGCCCTTGTCACCTTGCTGGTGGTGGCACCAAAGGTGAGAGGCAGGACTTAACCTCCACTGTCAAGTGAGCACCTGAGTCATCCCTGCCTGCATGGAGAGAGGAGAGTACTGCAATAAAACCCCTGCCTGCTTAAGATTGGAAGCATGATTGCTGGTGCTGTTTAGAATTGATTAAGCAATGTAGTTCTGTTATGGGATACCCTGTGCCCTCTCGGAATAGTATGAAGCTGGTTAGGAAACACTCTGAAAAAAAGTTGTCCTTATGTATTAAAGTTCCTGAAATGAATTGTCTTCCCAGGCATTACTTGAAAGTGGACTGAAACAGTGATTCAGTTTAGCAATAGAATATGTCACAAGGCCAGAAACTACAAGCCCTTGAATTTAGGTGCTGTGTGAAACCTACTGTTGTGGTTTAACCCC
>VZTL01052148.1:36543-102038 GCA_013400535.1 Scopus umbretta | reverse complement strand
TATGATTCTATGATTCTATCATGCTACACCTTGATTCAGCCATGGTTTCAGCTAGTCCCAGCCCTCTGTGGGCTCCAGCTTTTGGTGGACTCCTCCCCATGCACAGGGACACTGTATAGACTTTCTGTTCTCTGCTCCCATGAGCTAGGAGTCCACTGCACTAAGAAAATGAAATTTTGGGTGCAGGCTGCCCAATGCTCTTGATCTCAGGGGCAGTGTGAAGCCTATGCAGACCTCAGAGCTTGGGACCTGGTGAATTCTCCAGCTTTGCGCCTAGCACTGCACCTGCCTTCAGCCTGAAACCTTCCCCTCTGTGCCTCTGAGCATCAGTGTGGAGGCACAGTATGTGGACTGAGAGGAAACAACCCTGCCCTGAGCAGGAGGTGGGGGATGTTTTATGAGAAGCAGTTACAGCCATTCTGGAGGACTTTGGCTTCAAGCCCCTCTGCCACATTCTTAGGAGAGATCATATCAAAAAACTATTTTTACTAAAAATGTAGTGGTAACAGGCTCCAGATGTCTGTTGTTATGTAATAAGGTTTGTTTTAATGGATCCGACTTCCAGATGTGCATCTTGGACTCAAGGAGTCTGCTTGGTCCTCTGTGGAGCAGGAGGGAGCAGCAAGCTCTCTGTGCCTTGCAAGATGGGGCAACTGCCTCCATCGCAGATGGGATCTTTCCTGGCTCGTGTGTGTTTCCTGAACATTGCCTTTCCTTGTCCTTCTTTCCGGTACTGCATTAGTCATCCTGGGCAGCCACCCCAGGTCCCATATCTCATTTTGGGAGGAGGTCAGCGAGAAGGGTCACTGAGCACTGGTTTGCTCAGCTCCGCATGAGAAAGAAGGCGGCTCACAGGCAAGGCTGTGGTAAGGGAAATTTCTGGCAGCACCATGGTCTGCCACTCTCACTGGGACTATCTGTAGGCATCACATAACCATTACATAGATGAGAAGTATTACTTGTTTGGGGGTTCACAATAACCAGGGACTGAAGACTGGAAGCTAAAGGGAATTAAGGGACTGACCATGTCTTGACTTCCCAGGGCCTGTTTTATGCTTTCCCAGCTGTGAGAAAAACTTGGGTAGGATGGCTGCTAGGAGAAAAGAACCAGAAAAGGGTTTCCTCAGGCAGAAACATTTTGGACGTGGAAGTGGAGAGGCAAAATGAGGACATCAGAGGAAAGAGACTGCCACTATTGGGCCTGTGGGAACAGCTCGGTAAACACTGATGGAATCAGCCCACAAACCCTTCTGGACCAGCTTCTATGCTTCCATTGATGTTTACCAGCTGAGCTGGTGCCTTGCTTCATCTTGCCTTGTAGAGGTCCACTTCCCAGCTGGAGGCTGGAGAGAAGGTTTTTGAAGGCATTTTGGAGCGTGATGGTTTCTCCTTCCCTCGGTGCAGGTCTGGGTGCCACAGGTCCAGTGTTCCCCTTCTCCAGCACTGCAATTAGCTGGTAACATTGGCTGCTCACTCCTTTGGTAGGAAGAGCTCCAAGCAGGGATGGAGGAGATGTCTGGATCCTAGCTGCTAAGTGGACAGGGGGATGAGTGGTGCTTGCTAAGCCGAGGAGGATTTGGATTCAAAGTATGTGGCTCTATGCCATTGCTATTAGCATCTGCTAATAAAATGCTAAGACTTATTAAGTGCCCAGATCCAGGAGGGAGATTTAAGGGGGATGCACTTGGACTGAAAGCAAGAGGCTTAGGCGCTTTCCGGAGAGCACAGAAATGTGAGAGGCCAGGGGCCAGTTCTCCTGAGAACCAAACGTAACCACTACCTGATGACAGAAGGAAAGAGCTAGAGAGGCAATACTGACCCTGTAACACCCCATGGGACATGAATTGAGCTGCAGCTCCAAGGAGAAGGAAAGGTTAGGGTAGCAGTGACAGATCTGCACCCTGTGGAGGGGGACCTGATCCTGCAAGATCAGTTCCTGCACTGACATCACTGACCTCTCAGGCTGATATTTCTGAAGCAGCTCAGGCAACAGTGCAGCAAGAGAAGTTTCCTTTGGGTTTGCTGCATCTCAGTTTGAACCTCCCTTGTGTCAAAAAATAAAGACAAGTGGGACAAAAATCACTGCTCAGTTGGAGCCTGGGAAGTCCAAGTGGGAAAAGAGCTGCTCTGGGTTCTCAGGTTCACATCCCATCTTGTGCTTCATTTTATCTGCAGTGAGACTTTTGTGGAGCTGGTTTTGCTTTGCATTGGAACCACGTGCTTGTCTCAGCATTTTGATTTTCTCTCACCTCTTTGCAGAGCAGCACAAGCAGGCTCAAGGGCTCTGCTGTGCACATGCAGGCTGCCTCAGCCATGGGGTTGATTGGAAAGCCATCTGCTCACACACGAATGAGGAGGTTTCCATGGTTTTGTGAAAGAAAGGGACTCTTCTTCTCTTTTCTTTTCTTTCTTCCTATGATGAAGCCATACGTGTGCACAGATAACAGTGCCAGAAACATGGTATTTATCATTCCCCACACTGCCACAGGACAGAGCCCTGCTGGAGGGGTGAGAGGGGAAGGAAGGGGAGAGCGGAGGCAAAGGTGTACCCAGCCCAGGAGACTGCCAGTGGAAGGTGTGGAAATGAAGCTGGGCTGGGGAAATGAATGAACACTTCAGCCTGGGCCCTCCCCCCTGCAGCACGTCCATGTAAAATGTGGAGATCAGGTGGAAAATCCATAGAGGGGAAATGGATGCCTTTAGCAGAGCGGGGCTCCAGACAGGCCAGCTAGCTGTTTTGAATGGATGTCCTGGCACACAGAAAGTGCTCTCTTAGTTTCTTTTCCTGTTTCAGCCAGTGTTTCTTCTGTTAACCCTTCCTCCGTGGGAGGACAGCGGGCAGGAGAGAGGGGACCATCTGTAACCCCATATGGGTCCTGCCAGACTCATCAGGAAGGTGGAGAAGGAGGAGAGCCCCCCAGGGCAATCACACCAGCCATGCCCACAGTGTGGGTGCAGCACAACCCTCAGATCCACCCACACTGGGCCAGCTGCCCACAGGTCTGACACCCACCAGCCCACCCCTTTTGCATGACACCCCTCTTCAAACAGGGTCTTAGCAGAAAGCTGGGGCAGCTCCATGGCTGCTTAACCTAGGTAGCAATATCTGATCCCTCCAAAAGCTTCCAAAAGTCACAAGGGGGGAAAACATTTCAAGATGAGATGTGAGAGGTAAACACACGGTGCTGACAACAAACAGCCAAGGGGAGGAGGGGAGGAGAAAAGCATTCTCGCATGTTTTCTGGCTAGCTCCTGGGCTCACAGGGATGAGACATAGAGGAGATCAAATTAACCATTAGTCATTTTTACAGTGCAAACGGATTTCTCCAAATACCTTTAAATGCCAGCACCCTTGAGGGAAAGAAGCTTTCAGAGAGGGTGTGTAAACGTGGAAAGATGAGCATGAAAGAGATATCTAGGCAAACAGATCACCTCTGCAAGTCGCCTGGGCAAACTGGTGCATGGCAGGGAGCAGATGTTACCACCAAGGCTTTGCCTTGAGCCAACCCTAGGTACGGCCTTCACACATGGTCCCTTGCAGGGTAAGAGGGAGATGCACAAAGGGAAGAGAAGGGATTGTTGTCAAACACAGGCTTAGACCAGGGCAGGGAAAGCTGGTGTCCTGGAGGATATTCTCCTGGGTCACGCCAAGCACCAAGCCCATTCAAGACCCAACTCATCTGTGGTTGCCAGCACCTAGGGCCCAAGTTGCTCAAAGCAGCTTGGGAAGGAAGAAGGAAACATCTGCATTGTGGCAGAGCAGAAAGCCAAAACAAGGGGCACTCAGTTCCCTGCTGAGGCAGGTGAGATCCCTGACAATGTCTCAGCATAGCATCTTGCAGGCAGAATGGGGTGGGTGGGAAGCTGAGCTCTTGACCAGATCCGAGTGGATCCATCAGATTTCCCACCAGGGACCACAGACAGTCCTTCCAGCTGGCCTTGGTGAGGGTTGGGGAACAGAGTATGGATAGGCAGGAGGGCATGGGGTAGGACCCACAGTTCTACTATCGCTCAGCTTCACAACCTCCCTGCAGCTTTTGGGGCAGGATTTCTTGCTGCGGTACCAAGCTCCCAGTGAAGGTAGCCCATGGCTAGGGAGATACTGATTGCTGTGGCTGACAACTGCAGGCAGGCAGCAACGGTTGCGAGATGGATCCTCAAACACAGGAACTTGTCCTGTCCCCAGGTCCTCTCCTGGTCACCAGACAAGTTAAGGCCAGGCACATCCCTGCTCTGTCTGCCTCCAAACTTTGGCTAGAGGGATGAAAGAGCAGGCAAGTCCTTATCTCCTGCCTTGCCATAACCATGCTCAACACTTCTGTGACAGACGTGTTTTGTAACCTCCCCCACCCCTGCTCACATCCATGAATTGAGGGTCCCAGGAGGTGCAGTAGCATGGGAGAGGAGAGCAGAGCACCGCGAAGTCTGTGCACCACAGTGTGTTGAAAATACTACTGCTAATTGCACAATGGGTTCCTTATGTTCCCTGGAAATGCAATATGCGGGAGGACTCCCAGCCAATTCATGTTTTAGGACAAATCAAGGCGATATATTACTCGACTCAGCTCCTAAATTTGGTCATACTTTAGCTGGTGTTTTCAGACATTTTTGAGTTAGGTTGGCCAATGCCACAGAGAAAAGTGATGGGGCAATTATCCTAATTAGGAACAAATGCATTACTTCTGCAAGTTATTTGGTGCTTGGAACAAGCCCTCTCCATTGCGTGACTACTTTGTGCAGAGTTAACCCCTGCCGAGACCTCCGGGAGGTCATTTTTCTGGAAAATGAGAAGGAAATTCAGTGCCCATCAGATTGCTGGGGTTATGTCCTGGTTTCAGCTGTTTACACCAGTCAAGGACTTTTCAGCTTCCCATGCTCTGCCAGGTGCACAAGAAGCTGGGAGGGAATGCAGGCAGGACAGCTGATCCCAATTAGCCATCAGGGCTATTCCATACCACCTGATGTCAAGCTCAGTATATAAACTGGGGGAGTTGGCCAGGGGAGGGAGTGATTGCTGCTTGGGGATGGGCTGGATATTGGGTGGTGAGCAATTGTATTGTGCATCACTTGTTTTGTATATTCTGTTGTTATTATTGTTTTTTTTCTCTTTCTCTGCTGTCCTATTAAACTGTCTTTACCTCAACCCATGGGTTTTAGGGTTTGGTTGTTTTTTTTTTTTTCCTCCCTGATTCTCTTCCCCATTCCACTGGGGTAGGGGGAGGGTGAGCAAGTGCCTGTGTGGTGCTTGGTTGCCAATCAGGGTTGAACTACAACAGGTTAAAAGCCATGCAATGCATGAAGCTTTCACAGCATCCATCAGCAGGCTCAGCGGATTCACTGGCACTAGACAGCTTTTCCCCTTCACAGGGCTCAAGGACAGGCTGTGTGTCCTGCAGAGGGGAGAGGGATCAGTCCAGGGAAGCCCAGCAGCCCTTGAGTCTGGAGCAGCATGACAGCAATTGGCTTGGGCAGTGTGTGTTGGGTAAGGCAGCATCTTTACTGTGCACATGAGCAAGGCTCCTCTTGCCTCATCCCTAAACCACAGCCTTTAGGTGCTGGTGAAGCCATGTTCATGTGGGCCTGTTTTGAGGACCCCAGAGAAGAGCAGGGTGAGCTGAGCCAAAGACCTGACCCTTCCCAGCCAAACCACTGGCTTTGTAGATTTGCCTCTGCATTGCAGTTCCCAGCACCCAGGGGGCTTCCTGCAAGAGCAGGGGGCAGAAACTCCTGGCCCTCTTCACCCTCACCTTGTTTGCCTTGTTTTCCCCGTTTTTTAGCAGCATCCCCAGGTGATTTTAGGTACAGTAAGGACCGTCCCACAGCCAGCTCTGCTTGCACAGACCATGTGGGATTCACACCTGTGTACACTCACAGCAGCTCTTCCCCCAGCACTGTTGGAGATCCCACAGGCCAGTGGTTTAACAAGATATTCAGGTTCCTGTGTGGTATCACTCGATGAGGAGACAGAACCTCATACATCCCCCAGCCCCAATTACAGAGCTCTTAAATGGGCTACCAGCTGTGAGATCCCAGTGTTGTTTTGGGGTTCCAGCATCTCAGCTGAGGCTGGCTGTGCCTTGCTGCTGTCCCCACGGCTGGGCATCATGCAGCAAGATGGGCTCCAGCAGCTTGCTGCACCTTTCTGGCAGACAGCCCTGTCCAAAGCCAGACCACCAATTTCTGCATATCTACCCCCCTCTCCATGTGAGTCTGTGGCTCACACAGAGCCCACATCACCTGCCTGAGCCCCATGGGCAAAGCCAGGGGGACGGCAAGGGACACAAGGGGACTTATTGGGAGAGGCACAGCCTGGCAAACCCTTCTCTCTGCAGGACTCCGTGGTCCCATCCACAGTGGGTGCAGGGGTACAGGCTGGAGGAGCTGCTTGTCTCCAAATCCTTTTTTGCTTTTGTATTTTGTCTTTCCTTATTATTTTCCTACTTTCTCCAGAAGGGCCCAGATGCCTTTACTTTGGCTGGCCTCCCTTGGCTAGCAGCCCGTGGAGGCACCAGAAACACCGTGTGTGTGTGTGAGGGTGTGTGTGCAATATTAATACACAGAAATGGAAGGCAACCAGCATATAAACATTCTTTACTGTTTGGGTCACAGCCCAGGGAGCTGTAAGAGCTTTTGTGCTGAATTTTGAAGGCAGACTAAATAGAGAGCGAGCAAAAAGGGTAGAGAGGATGAGAAGCTGGGAGAGACAGAGTGGGAGGATGAGAGGAAAGGAGGAGCAGGGAGGACCCTCTCCAGACCGTGGGGTCCAATGGGAGCATGTGGGGAAGGTGCTGGTGCAGGGCTGGGAGCTGCTGAGGACACCCACATCTGCTCCCTGTAGAGAGATGGGCTGGTGGTGGAGGAGAGACCAGCTTGGGGCTGGTCACCATGCATGTATTTTTTTGCATTAAAGCAAAAGATTAATAATAACAGTAAAAGGCAACAGCAGCTGAAGGCTGAAATAACCAGGATTCCTGTGCAAATCTCGTTAGAGTGGCTTAAGTGTCTATTTTGGAATAAGGAGGAGGGGGCTATGCTAGAAGTATTTCTGCAGCAGCCAGCAAGAAGGATGGTCTCTCTGGAGCTAACGAGACCCAGCTGGGTCCTGACTGCAGCTGAGAGTGTTAAATCAGAAACTATGCCGTCAACAGCCAGTTTGGCCAAATATGAAACATTTCCAGGGAATCAATGGCCGGTGCCGGTGACGCAGAAGCCAATAGTCTTGACTTCTTTTCCAGAGCCTCCAGAAATACACTCATCATTTTGGACTTAAAGGGACAGACTGTGCTTTTTCCACTCATCTCAGCAGCGTTCAGCTGAGAAATCCACATCCCAGCAGTGAGAGCAGTGGCTGGGCTAGTTTAATCCAGTGGTTAATGCTTGTGAAGGGTCCCAGGGGCTTTTGGACCTGCCAAGCTGCTCCACATGACGAATCCAAACTGGACGCATCCTCCCCAAATGTTTTCCGTGGAGATGAACTCAGACGGAGGGCTCAAGCTTTGCGCAGCTGAGCTCGGACCACTGTTGCTCTTGTCCTCTGCCAGCATCCGAGCCTTTGACCGTCACCTGGGCAGAGCACAATGGAAATAAAACGTTCAGGCTTTGCACATGGGGGTCCAGGAGAGCAGGGGTCATCAAACCTCCTGGCATAGGCAGGGCTGACTGGTGTCCACCTTTGTGCTTGATAACACATTTAATCTCTTGGTCTGCAAGAGGAAAAGCTCAGCACCAGTGCTGGAGCCAGCCAGCACATCTCTAGTACATTTAGCTCTTTTAGGAATAAAACAGGGGAAACGGTGTCACTTTCTCTAGGTCCCCAGCCCCTCAGGTCAGCTCCCACTTTCCAAGGCACCAGGGCATCCCAAAGGCTTATCCCAGCCCTCCTGCCAGCCTGGGTCATGCTTACCCCATCCCAGCGGAGAAACAGCATCGGTGACGTATGCCAAGTCACAGCTAAGCAAGACAGATAAATCATTACGGTATGCAATAAGGATCCTTGGCAATAACACAAAAGGGGAAAAATTGGCAAAAAAAAAGAGTATCAAATAAATGCAAACTGCTTGGACAATGGAACAGTAAAGGTCTCTGGAGCTGTATTTGCTACAAATCAGCCTGTATGGCTATTTGGAGCAATGCAAACTCCCCTCCTGCCCATCTCTGAGCTTCACAGCACACAATACAGCCATGTCCTTAGTCATCCTCCCCGTCTCAGAGAGACCCTTCCCCATTCCCATCTCCGATGGGTCATGTCTGCCATCAGAGGCGATCCGGTTGTGCTCTTCCCCCAAAACAGCTGCATTTTAGTTGAGGGCATGCACACATCTGCAGCTTTACACTGTAAAAAGCTCTGAAAACCAATCCCACACCATGGCTAACCACAATTTTCTTCCACATAACCAAAAGCTTCTGGTACTGTGGCACACTGGAGCAAAGCTGCCTGGCTGCTGGGACAATGGTGATATGGTCTTGCTTTGCCCAGGTGTGCTCAGATATACATGGGTCTTCTTGCTCTGCAGGGCTCATGGCTCCCAGCCCAGCAGGTGAAGGGCACTCTGCATCTATACCATCATTAGCTGAATGTGAATTCTCAGTTGTGCCTGGACTTTAAAGGCCTGGTTGGTGGTCTCCTCCAGTGAGCATAGCTTTTATCAGGGGCCAGAGAGCTGGAATAAGGAGACAAGCATCTTGTTTCTCTTTCCTTGCTGTAGGCAGCCTGTATTCCCACCAGCTGCTTCAGCCCCAAAAATAAGCCTGGGAGTTCTCCTGTTAAGAAAATTCTGGGAAATTCCTTGAGATGGCAAGGAATTAGCATTGTTCCCACAGTCGCTGGGGTGGCTCTAAGCAGGGCAAGAGCTTGGGATTAGGTTTTACCTGGTGAGGACAGAGTATTAGCAGGGTGAGTCGAGATGATGACTGGAGAAGGAGTTCATGGCCTTGCCAGAAGGCAAATGGAGGATGGTCCATGGGCTATGTTCTGGTCTGTCCCTTGTCCCTCACACTCCACTGTGCCTGCATCTATCGTTCATGCTGATGGCTCCCCCTCCACTGTGTTTCCAGAGTTATTTCCCACATGGAAAGTTCTATTTAAATGGCATTTTTCCTCTCTTTTTTTCTCCTTTTGGATGAGAAGCCACAAGGCTGTAAAATGCAGAGTTTCCCACCTAGCTGAACCAGAGGAAATGATGCTGACAAAAAGTTTAATTTACCCCATTGCAGCAGTAACAGGCATCAGTTTTTGGAGATGGACAGAAAAGCTGGAGTGGACAAGATGGACCTTGGCTTGGGAAAAATGGGGCTTGGCTCTCCCACCCCTTCCTGAGCAGCACACAAGGGCAGAGTGGGAAAGATCGCGGGAGGGCCAGAGCAAAGCTGCCCCATGGCTCTTCTAATTCTGGCAGCTCTCAGGGCTAATAGGACTGTGAAATACCTCGTGTCTCCAAGCCTGAGCAGGAGACCTTGCCAGTTTGAGCTGAGCATGCCTTGAGCTGAGCAGAGCATGCTGAAGCTGTTGCATCTCCCATGGCTTCAAGTCACTTCTCCTCCACCAGTTTCTACTGCTGAGATGTGGTTGTGGAAGGATCGCCCATGTCAGGCACTGCAGTCCACAGAGCTGGTGAGGGCAGATGAGGGCTCCTCTGTCCAGGCAGGCTGGCAGTGGACTGGCTAACGAAGCAGTCCACACAAATGCCAAATCAAACCTGGTTTGACTCAGCCCTGCGTTCAGCAGGGAGGTTACTGAGCTCCTGGGAAACCTCTGGAAAAGCAGGCAGGGGGCAGGTCTGTCAAAGGTGCCGAAGGAGAGGGAAAAAGTGTATTCTTTTTTTTTTTTTTTTTTTTTTTTTTTTTTTTTTCCTTTTTCTTCTCTCCCCGCTGGCTGGGAGTGAAGAGCTCACATCAGAGGTCACCATTTTTAGGGGAAACACTGGGAAGTCACTGGGGTCCCTTGGCCAAGGGCTGCCCAGGGCCTCCCAGCCTGTCTGGGATACAGCACACCCATGCACCACACATCGGAGCGATTCCCTCCAGGAATTAGGCTTGATTAATGCTAATTCATCTGCTCTGTGGCATTTTTGCAGCCTTGCTGGCATGCTTGGTTTTAACATATGCCATAGGACCCTGCTGCAATGAGTGGGCAGTTTTCCTGGTGGGGCTGATGAATCTCCCCTACTGTCCCTTGCCATCGGGACAGCTGCTTTGAAGAGTGCTTGGGTCTCAAAGTCACCCAGCCACCAGTGGGACATGAGTGGAGACCAGACAGGGGCAGTGAGACCCCTGTGTCCATCTGCTGCTGCTCCAAGTAGACAGGGATCTGAGGGCAAGAAACATCCCCATGCCCCTGCAGGCAGTGAGAAAGTGATGTGCATGGATGCAAAAGAGGTTAGGGGCAAATCTCTGCTCTCAAGAGAAGAGAGACTGGGCAACTGAGAGATTTCAGGGATTTGGGCTCTCCTGAAAGCATGATGGCTGAAGGCAATGCCAGGTCTTGTAAGGGCAAGAAGCCTGGGAGAGCCTTCTCACAGGACATCCATGATGCCTTGCACCCTGTGCTGCTCCTGACCCCGAGTGCAGGCTTCTGGATGGGGCTGCCCAAACCCTGGGGGATGTTCCTGAGCGTGAAGAAGCCTGCCTGCTATATGCTGAGCTGGCGACTTAACCATCCCACTGGGATCTTGAATTTCTCCCTGCCTTCCAAGCAGAACAGCATTAGTGAGACAGTGATACCCCTCATCAGTGAGTCAAGTTCTTTCCTAGCCCAGCCCAGCCGTGTGGCTTCTGGTCACCTTTCCAGACTCCACACCACCACCAGCATCAGGGTTGCAGTGAAAATGAGCCTGGAGTCCATCCCATGTAGCAGAAGGGGCAAGCTGAGAAATGCCAATGCAAACACCCAGGGCAAGAGGCCAAATCCAGCTCCAGCTGGAGGTTCAGTTATGCTGGCACTGCCAAAGAGCACAAATCCTGGCCCTCATCTGGCTGCACTATCCAGTGGGTAAATAAGAGGCATTCCCTCCTCCCTGAGCCCTCACTGCTCCACAGCAGTTGCAGGCAATGGGGTCTGACCAAATGTCGGAGGTCAGGGCCTCCTGGAATCACTCGTTCCCAATTAACAAGTCAGCCACACACCAAGACCTGCCAGTTTTGCAAGAAAGCAGCCAGGGACACATGTGGCTTGACTGTGCAAGCACCTCACACCTCCGCTGCAGGACCTTGCCTCTGGCTGCAGCCAGGGAGCTCTTTCTGGGCCATGGCCAGGCTCACCAGGGACACTGTGAAGAGCAGCTGAAGATCCTGGACTTGTTTACACCCTCCAAGCCAAGCACATCAGGATCTCCCTCCTGTGAGTGAGCAGATGGACATTTTCCTCTGCTTTGCTTTCATTCTCATTTTGGCACGGTCTGTCTGTAGGTGTAGGGCAGAGCAGAGGAGTTCAGACTGGGACAGGTGCTCAGATGCTGTACGCTGCTGCTAGCGACATCCACCCTTGCATGCAAGAGCCTCAGGTTCTGAGACTGCTCAAACTCAATGATTCTTCAAGGCAGCCTCAGCTTGGGGAAAATGCTGGCACTTGCCACTTGTGTTACCCTTGTGCTGTGCTCTTCCCACGCTGAGCTCAGTGATGGCCCTGTCACCCCCCAGCTCCCCCTTTTATTCAGAACAAAGCAAAAGAATGACCACCTTCAGGTGTTTTAGTTAATGGTACAACATAGTTTGCCATCCTCTTGGGTATGAGGAGCTCTGCCTTGGCTCTGCACCACTCTCTCTGGATGATGCGTTAGATGCACCTGCAATGGCAATGGTAGCCAAAGCAAGACCTCTCCTGGGGCAGTATCCTTCCTGCAGGCTGAAAGCTTCCTTGGAGAAATTGCCATCATTTTGCACTAGACTTCACTGAAGGAGACATTTAAATTCAGACTTTCCATGGTGAAACCTTGAAATGCTACAGCTCTGCCCTAGCGATGCCTCTAAATACTGTGCTCTTCCAAACTTAAATATTTAGGATCTAAGTACAAGGAGCCAACCTCCCACCCCAGATTCAGAAGCCACACCGGTCAGCCCAGCTGGCTTTGCGTGCTGCAGCACTGGGGGAAAATGGAGATAAAAACATCCTGTAGGGCATGAGCAGGATGGTGATTAATCCTGGGAAAAGGCTAACTGACATGACCATCAATAACTACAGTAACTTGTTATGGCTGCCTCATTCCAGGAGGATTACATGCCTGAACACTCCTTAAAACATCTAATGAATGTCATTTTGTTTTTGCTCTCAGTGCTCATGCAAGTGAAGCACTCAACACCACTGGCCAGAATCATGGGGAGAGCCAGCAGGGCTCCTTCCAGCTTCCCACACACCAGTCCACCGCACACCTCCCTGCTGACCTGAAATATCCTTGCTGGGTGCTCCCACCACCCTGCAGCCAGGTCTGCCCTGCCAGGAGCCTCATGGATAGCCATGTGCTGGTTCTCACTGGCATCAGGTGGCTTTGGGTGCCGGCTCACTGGAGGACACCTACTCCATGGCATGGACACCACAGCTCATGCCTTGTTCTTCACAGTGACCTGAAAGCAGAGTGTTTTACTCAAGCAGAGCATGAGTCAGATTTTCTTGTCTGGCCCCCATTTTGAGGGTTTCTATGGCAATCCTCAAGGAGGATGATGGCAAAGGCTTGAGCACTGACACAAGATGTATTTGTCTGCTCCATCTTCAGACTTCTCCTTGTCCCTACTGAGAGAACAAACCAAAACGGCAATGGACCTGCCATTAAAGGCCAACAGCCACGAGCCCTGCAGGAGTCAGTAAGCCAAGGCAAGGTGTAGTGTCCAGAGGGTGTTCCCCAGTCACAGCTATGTCTTGGTATGCACCACCCCAGGCATGCCACTTACCTGGGTCACTGGGATCCATGCTAACTACAATTCCGCTTAATTTGGTTGTGGAATGCTCTTTAGAAAAGAAGAATAGTGGAAGAAAAGCTGCAAAAGGCATTTTTTGCACTGAAAGACCATGTCATTTTGCCTTTCCTGGACAGACACAATGCACTGTGTCCCGTGGTCAGCCATGGCAGGATGGGACTGGGAATCACTGATGCTCACCCAACTTGCATGTATGGCATTTCAGGAGAAGGCAAGAGGGAGATTTGGCAAGGATAATGTACAGCTCCGGTTCATGAGGGTTACTGCTCTGCCTCATTCATGCTGTACAGGGACATTATCAGTGAAATGCTGGGGCTAGTGTCAGATTTGCCAAAATCCCACCATGAATCCATCGACGTCAGGAAGCGTCCTAGTTGAGTAGATGATAATGTGGTCTCTTCTTTCACAGAGGACACAGTGGTGATTTTCAGCCATCATGAGTCACTGCCAGTAGCTGTTCCTGAGCATGTCCATGTCTAGCATTTCCCCCTCAGACACAGCTGCAGGGAAGGCATTTTTATTTTCTACTGACAATGCTGTCTGGGTTCATAGCAGGCTCTCTCCTCATCCCCATGTGAGGGGCAACCAGCAGTCCTGCCTCACCCTGCTACAGTTTCATTTTTTCAGGTTGCTGGCAGCTGCTTGCCTGCTGATGCCATGGGAGACTTTCTGGGCCCTGAACAAGGCTCTCGAAAAGGTCTGGAGATGCTCTCTGCTCATGCTACCTGACCCCATGGATGGTCTGAAGGCATCTGAAGAGTCACCTCAGTGCTGAAGAGGACATCAAACCAGTCCTGGCTGCCAGGATCCCACCCTGCTCCTCCCCATATCCTGCCAGTATAAGCATCCTCACCAGTTAGTTACTGGATTTACTTAAACACGAGACTGTCTGCAGAGATGCAGCCTGAGCCCAGCCCCATGCAGCAGCTCACACCTGACCTTCCTTGATTTCCTCAGCCCTGGATGGCTTGGCTTTTCCTATTAGCAGAGGACCTTTTTGCCGCTTCTTGTACTCTCAGTCTCATATTTCAAATTCCTTCAGAGCTGTATCTGGTTTTCATTTAAACATATTACATTTAGATAGGTATAGATATAGATACAGATATAGATATAGATATAGATATAGATAATACAATGAGAAAGGATTTTCAAGGCATATGCAAGCCTAATTATTCAGGATGACCCAAGGCAATTTGGTAAGTCCAGCAAGTTGTTTATATTGGCAAGATGAGAAAGAAATATCATTGGATATGGTCATTACTCTTACAAGATTTCAATATATATACATTGTCAGGAGTTCCTGAGTTATGAGATCCTCTTTGCTGGAGGAATAAACATGCTGGGTAGTAATCCTGGAAGCAATCAAAATGCCTTCAGCTTTGTGCCTGCCTCTCTGCCTTGATGTCTGCAGTCAGCCCTGAGCCCATGGGTTTTGGTCACAGCCCAGACTCACACATGGACAGTTTATCTCAGTTTGAGGCCATGGGCAGAGCTCGTCGAGTGAGCAGAGGCAGAAATAGGATTCTTGGCATTTCAGGTTGAATTACTGGAGCTGTCTATGACTGGCCCCACTGGTCAAATAGGAAAAAATACCAGGAAGCTGGTTTCGCTCTCAGTATGGCTGGAGGAGTCTGAAGGGTGTCTGCTCCTGCATGCTGGCCTAGGAACATCCTACAGATGCTTTGGTTTTGCAGAGGCAGGACTGGCTGCTTTGCAGGTTGTTCAGGGCATCCCACCTGGGGTGCTGCTGCCCCCCATTCCCCACCCTGCTGAGCATGTCTGGGCGGCAACTCTTCTGGCTAGGGATGCAAGAGTGGGTTTTGGCAGACTGCTGGGAAGGATACAGAGGAAAGGGCTGGCCTCCATTCCCACCTCTCATGCACACCTTCCTGCCACTTGAGGAAAACCTTCTGAGCAGCCTTATTTCTAAAATCTGTTCATGATCCAGGGAAGCAGGGCACTGTGGGGATGTGAGTCAGAGCAGCACTGAGACAGCAGATGCTAGAAACGCAACAGTAGCCCTTCAGCTACCATGGGAGGCCTCCAACCATGTAGAAACAATTTTGTGGTGGTGGTGACACACAAACTCCTCTAAGAAACAGGGACAATGGCAGTCAAGCTGCACCCTCCCAGCTCCTGTGCGCAGCTCTGGGTTTGCCTTTCCTGGGACCCCAGGGACCGTTGCAGGGTGCAGAGGCTCTGGGGCTGAAAATGTTCAGCAAGTCAAAGCAGTGGCTACTGTCTATGCAGTGACACACTGCCTACCCCCACAGTTAAACCCCTGCTCGTTCCCACTGGGGTAGCCAGAAAAATCCTGGCAAGGCTCTCTGACAGGAAAAGGTCCCACCCCTCAGCTGGTTCTGTGTCTGGGGGGTATAAATCAGCCCAAAAGACAGTGTTTCTGTTTCAGGGAGAAGTTAACTTTCCACTGAATGCACTGAGCTGACAAGCAGTGAAGCCTTGGCTGTTTACCCCAGAGCCCAAGCATCATGGTCCACATGGCTGGAAGTCTCAGTGGGGCTCTATTCACTTTGATTTTACACCAGGGTTAACTAGACCCCGGTAATTATCCCCTTTTAACAAGGCAGTGTTTACACCTATGGGAAAGGGTCAGTTCCTGACTTGCTCACTGTGCCTGGAAGGAAAGTATTGTTCATGGCAGCTGGAGAGGTGAAATGACCATAGGGGGGAAAGAAAAGATGGGAATAAAGAAAGAAGTGGAAGTAGGAAAGGTGATCTTAAAGCTCAGATGAAAAATATCCCCCATGATCCTTGACTCCACAGCTTGCTCCCTCCCCACCACTTCTTCTACCCACCATGTCGTGATGCAGCCTCAGAGCGCACACAGAGATAGTTGGAAGCTGGGATATATTGATGGATTTCTTAGCTCCTGGGCTATTAAATGTCTGGACCAGCTAATTTTAAAGCAAACAAGCAAAGGCCAAATGACAAATTGTTTGGGAGGCTCTTCAGCAAGAGGATAGAGTTTTACGACCACCAAGGGCACTGCTGCTGCCATTAAATCTGTGGACATAGGGGAAAAATAGGATCTGATTTATTTGGTGATGGTAAAAATATTATCCAAGCTATAATTTATTTATCATTGCATCCTCCTGGTTTTCAAGGCCTCTTTCTTGTGCATATGGAACATATACATATTTTTCCTTGCATATGAGGCTGAACACATCATTGCTCCTGCACTTGAGGAATTTTTGCATGCTCTGCTAGCTGTGGTGCAGGAGCCAGCAATGCCAGCAGCCTCTGCGGGGCAGGACTGGGAAACAGCTTTCTGCAATGAGGGACAGGTCACCTTGGTGCTGAGGCTGCTTTTCAGCAGTGGGGATGGTGAGGAGTCATGTGCTTACAGGGAATAACTCAACACTGGCAGGAGCTGCCTGTCCTGTAGGGCTCATCCCCATCCAATGTCTTTATCAGGATGTACAGCCCAAAGACTTGGGCATCTGTCTACCACCTCCTTCCTGCTGGACACTGATCACCAGATCATTGCCATAGTCTCCTTCCTTTCCTGTCCTGCTCTCCTCATCCCTCTGCCTGCCCTACCTTCTGGTCCCCAAGGCATCATGGAGACACATGGAACAATACTGTCCCTGGGGATGGACAAACTGGCCCAAACACCCTTGTGCACCCATGCTGGGGAGAAAGCAGGCCTTGAGGCAGTTTCATATTTGCAAAGGAGAGCAGGGACACACTGCCGTTCTACTACAGCACTGCCACAGCTGTGTTGTACCCCCAAGCCATCGCCTCGCAGCAGCCCCAGTGCTCACCCCAAACTGCCTGCAGCAACATTTCCCAATCGCTTCCAGCCACAGGCTGTACATGGTTTTCATTTCCCAAAGCAAACAAGGGCTCAGTGCCTCCTCAAGTGGGGGCCCGTGGAGCCCAGCTGCCTCCGTTACATGGCTCAGGGAGCAGGATTGCTTCCTGCTGCAAGCCTGGGTGGTGGGAGCAAAATTCAAGATGGCAAATGAAAAGAGGGCAGCCTCGGGCCCCTGGGAGCCTTGTAGGAGCTGGAGGCTCTCTAAGCCAGTCCATCTGGTGAGGAGAGAGCCGGGCTCTGCAGGGATAGCCGGAAATAACAGCAATTTATGCAGTTATGTTGCCAGATTTTTTTCTCTAACCATCAAATAATACCACAAGAAAAAAAAGAGGGGGAAAGGAAATAGAAAAAGCAATATAGGGACCAGAGTTTTTAATCCTCCTTGCATTCTCAGAGAAATCCAGGGCCTCTTTCCACCCTTTAACTCACTCCTGCTCTCCGTTAGAGCCTTCTCCAGCTGATGCAGCAAGAGGAGCCCAAGCACTCTGCAAACAGTCCGGAACACCTTTTGCAAAGCTATTGAATGCAAAACCTGATCCCTCCAGTTTTTGGAGGTGACCTCGTTGGCCTTTCTGTGGCAGGTGCCATTTGCAGAGCATCACACCCCCTCCAGCCCAGCAGCCCGCAGAAAGTGAGAGCCAGTGCCGGGCGATCCCACAAATTGAGGGCTGATCCTGGAGCAGATCTTGGCCTCCCACCATTCCAGGATGGTGCTTGCTCCCAGTCAGATGCTGGATTTCCCCAGGGTGTCTCTACAGCTGACTTGCTGGCAGTTATTGCCACGGCCCCAGTGTGCTGTTGATCCGACAGTAGCTGAAGCTCTACCTCACTGGGGAACTATGAAAAAACAATTTATAGAGGGAGGCAAAGCCTCCCCGCCTCTGCACTGGAGCTGCTCTCCTGTGAGCCCTGTTCAGCCTGTGAGTATCACAGTCCCTCCCAGAGCTCAGGACACATTTTGGCTCGGAGCAGAGCCCTGCGCTCTCTGCAGTCACCCATCACCCAGCAGCCATGAGCACCCAGGGTGCTGAACCAAGGGATGCAGTTCAAGTGCCAGGCACAATGGCACAGAGATGCGCCAAGCTCCTGGGCCAGCATCCTCCTTTGAAGGAGAGTGGAGGAGAAAAGCAGCCAGGAGGTCAGCAAGGCAGAAAGCCTGGGAAGTACACAGCCCATGCAGTTTGCAACGTGGCTGCCGCTCATTTGTTTTCCTTGATTTGGGGAGCAAAGGCTGGGAGCAAAGATGGGTCGCTCAGACCACCCACAGCTCTTGGTGGTGACAGAGCCGAGAGGGGCCTATCATCCCCTTCACACCAGAGCCGCAGCCAGGCACGGGGTTGCAAAGCTGATGAGCACGAGCTGCAGCACTGATGCCCGTGGCAGTGCCTGGCTCCTCAGCCACTGATCCCAACAGCCTGAGGATGGGCGAGAGTCAGGATTTCCTAGGCAGCAGCACTAAATCCTGCTATGTGACAATACACTGCACAGCCTGTTTGTCCTCTAGCATCTGGAAATGAAGTGAAGAAAACATTTTTGGGTGGCCTGAGGGTTCCCACTGCACCTATTCGTTTGGGAAATCAGGGAGATTTGATAGCTGCATCCTCCTACTTGTCGTGTAGAAAATGAACAGTGCCCAGAGAACTACTAGGGCTCCTCCCTGTGACACAAATGAACCACGGTATGGGTCCCCGTGCCCAAATCTCCTCTTAGGAGACCAGTGAGGGAATTTGACTGAATGAACATCCCAATGGATGCCTCCTCCTAAGGCTCCTTTCTTGCTGGGGAAGAGGATGTGGTACCTGACCAGGCTGTTCCCGATCAGTGGGGAAAGGGGGCCCTGAGAACAATGATTTCATGCCTCAGCCCTGAATTAAAACAGTCAATGTTTTCTCTTTTTTTTTGGAACAAAGTGGAAAGTGGGTTGTGCTGCTTGCAGGAGAGAGCAGTGCCTTTCAGCATGCTCATGCATCAGTTGGACTAGACACTCAAAGTGCAGTGTGGGGTTTCTTGTATCGCCTAGGCCCTCCGGACAGGGGTCCTCAGGGACAGACTGGGCTCGGGGTGAGCCAGCCCCTGTCAGCACAGATCCCCCTTGATGGGAACAGCAGAAGGCATGCAGCCCTCGCGCTCTGCGAACAGAAGAGGAGCTCTCTTGGCACTGGAACAGTGTAAAATGCCCAAGTACTTGCTATATTTAGACACCAGGGTTTTTCAGGAAACAGAAAGAGGCTTGTACAAAACTCCATGTTCACCTCCGGAGATGGCTCCTAGCCTCCTGACCATGGCTGGCCCCAAAGCCCATCTCTGCATCAGTGCCAACTCCACATGTCCTCCCAACCCCACCAGCCCTTCCCCAGGCATCAGGGTACCCTGAAATGCCCTTGGCCCACGGTAGGCTCTGTGGGTCCCAGCCAGACCCCCTTTCACATGGGGAAAGACTTAGAAAAGCTGGTGGAGGGCCAGGTTGCAATGGCAAAGAGCAGTGGTGCCTGACTCCAGCTGCCACTGAGCCCCAGGAGCTTGGCAGAGAGCACTGAATATGGGAAAGCACTGGATGGCAGAGAGCATTGAATATGGGAAAGCCATTCCAAATAAGAGCTTCTCCAGCTTTCCTGGCATTTTTTCCTTGGCTGTGAGAAAAAGAAAAATGTTGTCTTTTTTACTGACTTGTTGTTAAACACTTGTCACCGCTCCTCATGGTGCACGGGCTGGGGTCCCTGTCCCTGCCACCCACTTGCGGCTGTGGCGCAGTCCTCCCTCCAGCACTCCCCTTTTCCAACTGGATGGCTTCCCAGCAAGGAGCAGCAGGAGAAATCTTGGCTTCTGGTGGGGAAACACAGCCAGAGCCGGGGAAGGGCGGGGAGGGAAAGCGATGCATTTCCAATGCTCAAGTACACCATCCTCACAAGCATCCCCGTAATTGCAGCCACATGCTGGCTTTCACAGCCCTTGCCTTGCTTGAGCCCCAGATCCTCTTCTCCACTCCTGGGGCTGCTGTACAGCACACCCCCCCCGCCCCCAACATGCCTTTCATCTACTGCTTTAGGCCGAAAGAGAGCCGAGAGCTGCACCCGTTCTGCATCATGGACCTGTAAAACCAGCGGGGCTGGCGGGGAATTTCCAACACACCCTTAAGCTGCAGAGAAAAATGATGGACCCTGGACTATACTGGTCCCCAGGCCTTTCTCTCTCTTTCTTTCATCCCTCTCTCCTCCAGCATGAATATTTATCCCCTTGCCTGGACTGAATATTTATCCCTTTGCCTGGGCTGCCTTAGCGCTGGCTGTCGCCATCGGCATTCCTGCAGGAATTCCTCCTTCTCCCGCCACCACCGAGTGCAGCTCGGGGCCAGGGTGAGGGGGAGGCAGCCCTTTTCATTTCCAATCCCCCCATCCTCGATGGAGAGTAAACATTGTTCCTCTCACAAAGGCGGGTATTGTAGCAGGAGGGGGGGAAGGCGAGCGGGAGGAGGCGGGGGGAGATGAAGTGCGAGCGGGAGAGAGGGAGGGCACAGGAGAGCCCCCTGAGAAGAGGGCAAACGGGATGTGAATATAAATTCTGTAAATATTTTCTTTAAGGTGCTGCATGTAATCCCAGGAAATAGATCTAGTTTCACAGGAGAGCGGGGGGAGTGGGACTGACTTTGCCATGCATTTCTCCACATTGATTAAAATCCTGGTGGAGAGGTGCGGGGAGCATCATGGGCTGCTCAGGAGAGCACCAGAACCTCCCCACCACCACCTTCCTGCCTCCCCCCAGGTCTAGACATCAGCTAGGCCTTGTCCCCCATGCTGCTCCCACTTGCACTCCCCAGGCACTTCTCCTCCTGGGTAATGCTTGGCCAGGCTGGTAAAGCAAAGAAAAAACAGGTTTGAGTCCTGCAGCAAAGGGTTTACTGCCCATCAGCCACATCGCCCTGAGCAGGGACAAGATCCTGAGTTGAGGTGGGGTCATGTGGCAGCAAAGGGAGGGTGCAGGGACACCTCAGCCTGGCCATCACCCAATAAAAGTCAAGCGCAAGACTTGAGATGTGTCTAAAGGGGACTTCCCTGCTGATGAATACAGACACTGCTGGTAAAGCCAGCAGCAGCAGCGGCTCTGGTACAGCCCCACCAGCCCCTTTCCAGCCCAGGAACTGCTGTGTCCATCCTTCACCCACCCCTGGACCAGCTCTCCTTTGCCCAGGAGATAGAGAAGAGGTGGGATGCCCCAGACCAGCGCTGGTGGCTATGCTGGCAGGGAGAGCAGCTGCCTGCCCCCCGCTCCGATGGGACAGGGGCTTTTCAAGCCCTCCTGCAGAGCAGCCCAGAGTGGATGAGCCATTACCTTGTTCTGGTCAGACAAGTCAATGTGTCTTCTTCAGAAAAGGATTACCAAAACATCCAATCATGCTTTCCCTTCTGCCTGTATCACTACATTTTGATGCTTTTTGACATTGTATGAAACAACTGTATCCAGAAGCCAGGATTTCCATGGACTCCTGCTTTAACAGTGAGTCTTCACTTGCCTAGCTCCATCCCAGGAGCCCCATTTACCCTCCTGCAAGGACAACTGTTCTCCCTACCCCACCGCCTGCTTGCCTGTGGGAACCAAGCAAAGCACCCACCACCATGCAGGAGCCGGGGTCCTGGCATGGCTGGGAACCATCACTGCATCCCATCGCTCACATGGGGGCTCGGTCCACATCCCCAGTTCAGGCCCATGGGGCAGGGGACTTCCTGCTGCCTTTGACACCAATGGCCATCCCACAGCATCCCCTGATGAAGGGCAGAGGCTGAGAGGCCACCATGCCCCTGCCTGCTCCCCAAGCCACATGCAAGCATAGAAATTCCTAATTCTAAGGCAATTCTAGGAATTCAACAGTTGGTCTCTATAATTATTACTTTTTTTAAGCCCCCTAGCTCACAGGGGATCCCTGCCACTGCCAGCTCCGCAGTGCCAGGGGAACGGATGCGGCGGCTGCGGTCACCTTTCACCCAGGGCATCCTGAAATGTGACATTTGCTAGTCAAGGTGATGGAGAGGTCAGAAGTATAACTGCATTGCAAAAGAGATTAGAGACATTCAGGGAGGTCCCCGGGTTGGGATGGGGGGCTGCACAGCAGGCTGACCCGGAGGTGTGCCTCACCCTTTCACTGCCAGGAGGGATCACTGCACACTTGCTTCATTCCTCTTTCCCCAGTCCCTGTTGCTGGCTAATACGTGAGAGAGGACATGGGGTTCCACAGACCTTTGATCTGCTCCAGCACAGCTGTTCCCAGACCTTTATGTAAGGGATGAGAAATGTGACTGAAATAACCAACAGAGTGAACAGAGGCAAGTGTGAAAGACTATAAATAAATATGACATAATAACTGTGATCACTACTAAATAAGTTTTAAATTGAATTGATGGTATAAATAGAGTTGAAAGCGAAGATGCAACCAGCAGGTGACATGGATTTGAGGTGGGGAGCAACCAGTGTGATGCGAGTGCAAACACGGTGAGGCCCAAGCATGTTCTAATTGCCCCACTCCATCCCTGCTGTCTGTCAGCCATGGGAGTGGTTATTTCACCCATTCCTGCTTTGGAGGGGGAGATGAGCTACAGCTTGTATTTGGGAGTGAGTTTTCCCAAGGATGAGAATGCCCATGGAAGGGGAGCTGGGCACCATGGGATGGGGAAAAGTCTGTGGGACTCAGAGTCTCCTCCATCCTTCCAGCTACTAAGTGCTCTCCCATCCTTACCTCCCCTCATTCCCTGGAGGAACTGGTCAGGGTGGGATGTGCAAGCCCATCCCTTGAGGGGCATAAAGAAGGTCGAGCCCCCGAGGTGGTCCAGGCCCCACTTGTCACCCTCCCAGAGCCCACCTGGGCAGCCAGCAGCCTTGCATGTGGCCTCCAAGCAGCCATAAAATGGGATTCAGATTTCTCTTTCAATGTTTAAAATATTTTCTCCCTTTTCCTTTGCCTTCTTTCCCTAGCAGATGTGTTAACCCTGGCTCCAGCAGATCTTGTCCCTTTGTGGTGCTGTTTATGACCCTGTCTGAAGCAAGACCTGGGCACACATTGACTGCCTTGCTAGTTGATGCAGAAGCTGTACAAGCTCCTTTCTCTAAGCCACTCACTTTGCACCTATCCCTCACCTTGCAGGTACCCAAATGCTCCAGAAACCTCAATCCTGAACCTACACAAGTGTTAAAGTGCTGCATCTGGTATAAGCACTGCAGATCCCATGTAACTGGGATAGCATCCCCATGTCCTTGGCCCCAAAACAAACAAAACCTTGGCTGATTTTGCTATTCTAGGCACAGTGATTCAGCAACAGCCAGCGATGCTCAGCAAACATTGAATATTGAGATCAGCCCTGGAAGATCCCAATGGGGACAGTCCCACTTTCAGAGCCATGCCATGGTGAGGCTCACACCACCAGCTGCCCTCGGTGCCAGCGCCAGATGCTGCCAGCACTGTGATGCTCAGTGCCCATAGCAAGTGCAACAGGACATCCCACCCATGGCTGGTGGGGCAGAGACCTCTTCCAATTTTGTCCACAGAGGATTTGCCCAGCTCAGATTCACAGCAATCCTGGCAGGGTGGGAAACTTCCCTACCCTTTTTTCCATCTTTTCCACCTTCCTCACCATGAGTCCAAACCCAATCTACCTGCCGTGGTCTCCCTCCCAATTAATATTTGGGCAAACACCCCCTTGGTATGAGAGCATTCAGCTGGGTTGAGCTCAATGCAGAGGGCTGAAGCAGGGGGGAGAACGAGGGACCATGTGTGGGAAGGGGCGAGGGGGGCTGCAGATCAGGGCTGATATGGCCTGGCATTTTGGCAGAGTTTTCTAGGACAGTTTGTACAGTGTCTTCCCTATACAATGGTTATGTCTAGCCGCTGTGCTGCAGCTCCCATTTCCATGAGCAAGGAATTCAACCGAAAAGTAAACAGGAAAAAACGTTACATCTCACAGTTTATAAATATATACGGAATTATTTAGGCAGTCAGGCCAATTTGCACAGATGCCGCATATATGCTGTGACAGATCTCTATGTTGTTTTGGAGCCACCCCTCGTGAATGGGAAACAGGGCTGGTTTCTCACTATGTCTGTATGAAATATTGGTATTCTCCTGCAAGCTGGCTGCCAGCAGCGAGTGCTGCGGCTCTTGGGAACAGCGCTATGAGCTGATGTGAGTTATTTGCACGTAGTACTGAGAGACTCGAGCCCCCACGTTTCCAGCTTGGGCTGCACGAGGCCTTTGGAAGAGACAGGGGAGCTTTTCCTGGGAATTGCATGGGGATTTTAACCTGGGATCCATTAGGGTGATGGGACAAACCATGCTTTGGGAGGGTTTGGGAGGCAGGACCTGCCCTGGTGCATACGCTTCCACAAAGACGAGATGGCATTTTGGAGCCCTGATTCCCTGTGTCCAACAGGCTGAAGCTGCTGGTTCACAGGTCTTGGGGGCAGAGAGGGGTGCAGGCAGGGCAGACCTGCCTCTTACTCCACACAGGGCACTGAAGAATTGCTGTCCATGAGAACGAGGGACTCAAGCCCCCATCCCATCAACCTCCTCCCAGTGAGCATCCCAAGGCGCCCCGAGCCTGGAGCTGCAATTCAGATCAAAATGATGGGACTGGGCTTTTCCCAACAATGTCCCTTCCTCCCCCTCTCACACCCAGCCTGAGCCTGGAGGTTTATTCAACCTGACAGCCGAGTGACTTGATCGTTCAAAGCGACATCTTAATTACAGAACGTCCTCCATGGCATTTTCTGGCTATGGTCAGTAAAAGAAACTTCTCTTCCCTGTCTCACTCTGCCCACCCAGCTCCGCCAAGCTGCTAAGACAGTGGGGATATTGTTTTGGCCATTGCCCGAATGGCCTGGCCTCCTCAGCTGTAAAATTACCTAGAGGATAACTAAACAAACCTCAGACAAACACTTCTTTAAAGGCACTGCTTACTTTGCAGCAGCCATTTCCCCCTGCCTGCCACATGTGCTCACGGTGGGTTTTCTTTTCCTCCCTCTCAAGGGCGACACAGTTGCAATGCCCTTTCAAAATACTGCATGGGGAAAAGGGGATGGCAAAGCATGGGGGGACACAGAGGAGGCCATAGGCTCTTCTGGACCACACACTGCTCAGCTGTGGCTCAGGGCTGGAGACCTCATGATGCAGAGGCATCAGGAGCAAACAGGGAGGCAGAGACAGCAACTCTTTGGGCTGGTCTGTGTTGGAGCTGGGAGAGGGATGGTGGTTCAAAGGGTTCAGTCCTGATCCATTGCCTAGGGAATTGTTTTTTTTTCACAAAATAGCACTTCTGGCCCACAGGGGAACTGGTCTCACCAGTCTGGTCCAAAGTCCACTGAAGCCAGTGGAAAAACTATCCCAGACTCCAGCATCATGCATGACCCAGTGGGACTGCTGAGTTCCTGAGGACAATATCAAGCATTAAGGGACGATCAAGCCCCTCCATAATGGGCTGGAGGAGCAGGGAGGTCAGGACAGGTCGCCTCCAGGAGGTTTTATCCCTCATAAGAGAGGAGAAAAGTTTTGGCCAAATCCTTGTTCAGAGTCAATCTAAGCATTTCCTGACTGGTGTTGATTTCATAGATTAAAGCTGGTCAAAAACAACCTGGTCGAAATCCAGCCAGCATTAATTTTTGGAAAAAGACCTTAAGGAATTTCATTCGAGTTTGTTCTGAGGGGAGGGACTGCGCTTTTCCCACCCAGAAGCTTGTCTGCTCTTGAAATGTGTGCAAAAAACACATGAATGCTGAGCCCCAGCTACAAGCAAAGAGGCTGCTTTCTAGTGCAAAAGAGTTATTTTTTTTTTGTAAAAATGTGGGATATTAGTCAATCTGGGGTTATGCCTTTAATTCCAGGTCTGCCAGTGAGCCACTAACCTAAAGTGTTACAACTGCACCCAAGTTTCCATGTTCATATGAGGGCTGCAATACTAGCCTGGGGTTTGGCACAGAGAAGCAAGACAGGAGTTTAGGATCGAAAATCCCATTGATCCCAAAATAAAGGGCGGGGGTGGGGTATGATAAATAAATCCCTGAGTATTCCTGCAGCCAGTCAGGGGGAGGCTTTTCTTTCTGGTCTTGTTGACCAGTTCAGATAGTGTGTCCTTGCAAAGACAGGGGTGGAAGCCCAAAAGACAACACCGCAGTGTGCGCTCTGAAAATATGTGCAGTCCAACTGAGGCAGATCCCAGATTTTGGCAGATTCCTGAGATCAGGAAATTCCTTGAGAGTTCAGGAAACTCTCCAAGACTGAACCCAAGCTATTTCACTTGCAGAAGATATCAAGTTCTCCTCCTCTTCTTTCTTTTTTTTTTTGGTGATGGGTCAGTGGGACCTTGGCAAGCACTCATTGCTGTACAGTGAGAAAGAGGATTAGCAAAACACTGCAGAAGGCCAAACACAGATGCAGGGCCCACAGGAACAGCTGCTTGCAAAGGGAAGCCAGCGAAGCCAAATATCAGCCACAAGGTCCCAGCTCCAAGCAGATCTGGAAAGAGCCCAAGCTGGTATCAGTTACAATTTCTTCCCTGCTCCCTTGCCTGTGCATAAATAACTGCCCATTATTTATGGCCGTTCCCCATCGCACACCCTATGTGTGTGCCTGCGGGGTCACTTTGGAGGATGGGGCAGAGCTGCCTGCAGCAGGGTGGCATGAAGGGCCCCTCTTAGGACCTGAAAATAACTCCCCCTCATCCACTTGCCTCAAGAAGCATGGATAGATGGCCAGGTTTCAGCCCAGCTGTTACCACATTGATCTATCCAGAAGTCACCCAGAGCTTGGGGACACATGGGAGCCACACTGCCCATGGCTTGAAGCAAGCAGCCTCAAGATGTAGGAAACCTCCTCTCTGCTCCAGGATCCCATCTCCAGGCAAAATGTTCACAGTTAGGCCAAAACAGGCACAAAACAAAGAATCAAGCATTGTCCCGGGTAGGCTCGTAGGGCTGCTCTCCACCATCCACCCCAGAAACACATACTTGCCACTGAGGCAGTCCTTATGAAGGCAGGCTGTTGGAGCAGCCAGGAAAGCTCCACGTGGTTCTTGTCCCCAAAATGCAGGAGATAGAGGAGTCAGAGGACAACTCTCAGGCTGCTTGCATGCAGAGCCCTGCAGCAGCCTCTGCACTAGGCCGTTGCCTACTCAGGCCCACCATGTGCAGGGAAACCTGTCTCCAAAGGCTCCTCTCAGGTCCAGCTCTCTTGCTAAAGACACCTGCAGACCTGACTCCCTGCCTCATCATTCTCCTTCACCTTGCCTGCAGGAACCAGGTACCCAGGGGCAGCCAGCCCTCCCAAGCATCCCAGCACCAGCGCTTTGATGATGGGCAATCTCTGTGCTTTGCAGGAGTGTCAGAGGCTACAATTAGCTCAGCTGTGCTTTGTTGCTGGGTGACTTTGGAAAAAAAAAAAAAACACACAACACAAAAACCAGAAAAGAGGTCCATTTGTACTAATGTCCTTTAATATTCCCCAGGTCCCAAAGGAAAAGTATTTTCTTTCCGCTCTTGTGGTGTTTTCCTTCCACTGTAGGTAGCAATGAGGTCACTGAGCAGAGGTTTTGTGGCTAAATCACTGGGTTGCTGCCATCATCCTATTTCCAGGAAAGGCAGAATTTGGCCCAGATGGACATGGACACAAGGAAGAACATGGATCTTCCTGAAAGCCAGAGGCAAAGCTCCACAAAGGACCTGGCCCTCACCCAGTTCTAGGGTCATTTCTGAATGAAATGCCAGGCTGCTGTTCTTTCTACTTCCAGCAAAAGGGTTTCTTGCACCAGGGACTGTTCCTACAGAAAAGGATTTATTCAGGAGAGGTGGGAAGGACCATCTGAAGTGCAAGTGCTGAACTACTACAACAGTGTGGAAATTAATTATTTCAGTAGCACATGAGGTCAACTTCTCCTGCTGAAGACAACCTCTCTGCATCCCTATGTCATGCACCAGCTAGGATGCAGCACAGACCTGCTTTGGGAGAGCCTTCCCCAAGTAAACCTGGCTGCAGGTAGCCCTGAAGCCATGCAATTTCCCCAAAGCTAGGGCTCCTCAGGCACTGCAGACAACAGGGTCTGTAGGATAACATGTTGGTGTTGGGGGATGAGCTGGTACCAAACCCCTCTCCTGGAGCCACAGGATGGGCAGTTCAGACACCTGATCTCATAGCTGAGCCTGCTTTCAGCAGGTTGGACCAGGGACCCCCTGTGGTCTCAGCCAGGTTGAACAAGACCATGATCTGCTGCCAGAGCTCTCTCCAGCAAAGCCAGGATGAACACATACCTCCTTGCAATTATTCATGCTGGAAGGACCCCTCCTACTAAAGCTTCCTGAGCCCTGCTCCTTCCAGCACAGCTCTGTGCCTGACCCAGTCTCAAGCCCTAAAGGCTTTTTCCTCCCCTACCACCTTCCCTTGGCTTCAGAGATATTCTTGCAGATAGGCAGAAGTTGGCAAACTTTTTTCTTGCACTAGAGATCCTTCCACTCACCCCAGAACTTTACCTACCTGCAGAGCATCCTTTTTTCCCCTCTCATGCCCTAGTTACAGAACCACACAACCCCCATCCCAAACACTACCTACTCCTCTCCAGCTACAGGCACCCAGCCTTTTATAGCAGTCCCCAGGCTCCTGCTCAGCTGTGTCTGAGATGACAGGGACCAGCTGAGATCAGAGCTGCTCTTCCCTGGGGCTTACAGGGCCAGCCCATTCCAGCGCAAAGCCTGGGTCCAGCCAGGTCCCCACTGCCCCCCTATCAACATGCTGGGGTTTACTGGGAGGGTGTCACCTCCTCCCTTGCTCGGTCTTCAACCTCCTCACCCTGTGTCTGTGTGCTGCTGAATCCAGCTGGAACTGCCCCTGCAGACTGCTCCTGCTCCATCTCTATGGCTGTTAGTTGCTAATGCTCTCTTGTCCCTGGGGTCCTGACACAGCCGGGAAATGTTTTTTTAAGCACATCACCCCTGTCCCACACCCTTGCTAAATCTCCCCTGCCAGCCTCCTTGCACGTTTTCCAGAGGAAGGATGCTAACGGATATATAAATAAAGCAACCTATGTATTCTTCTCCCCACTAAGCGCTTGTGTAACCTGCGGTTGACCCCTCCTAGTCCTCCGCAAACCACAGCCCCAGTATGTGCTGCCTGCTGCCGCCACCACTGCTGCTCTGGCATTTTTATGAATGGCCTTGAGCCCAGGGAAGAGATGTGAGCATGGATTTGGAACAGCTCCATCCCTTCTACCGCACGTGCTAATCTTGACAAATGATCAGCGTGTGGCTTTCGAAACCAGAGATAAGGCTGTCTGACCACTTCAAGTCACTACACTTTCCAATGAAGAAAGGGATTTTGTTCTCAGCCCCCGGCCACAGCTTCCTCCGGAGCCTGGGCAAACGCAGGTACTCCCCACCCCATAGCTTGGGACACACGCACACTGCAGTCGTACACCTCAGGAGTGGGGCCGGAGTCTGATTCAGAACAAAACCTCAGCAACCTCCAAACAAGGCAGATGTTGTGACAATTGCCTAGGTTTGTCATGCCACCGGCTGGACCCGGGCTGCCTCCTGCTTGCACGCCTGCATTTCTTTCCCATTGAAGCCATCTAGAGAAGTGGTCCATGCCCAACATGAAGCTGAGATGTGACAGAAGCATGTGCTGGGAGCCAGCAAGAGCTTCCAGTTCTGCAGCTGAGCTATGACCATGATGGGCTTCCTTGAGCTCAGTTTTAGCTGGGGACTGGAGCACCTGGAGAACTCCTAGCCCTACTGGCATCAGTGCTGTCCTTAGACTGGTGTCCCACTGCACTGCTACAGCATTTGGGACATGCATCTTGCCTGCCAGTCTGGGCGACACAGTGTCCCCATTCCTCCCTGGGGCTGGGGAGCAGCTGTGGGCTAGCTGTGGTGCCTTCAGAGAGACTCTGAAATGGCAGGGTGAGCCCTGGGTGGATCCTGTTGGATGTGCACCTGGGAAAGCTGGGTTTTCCAGAAGGCTCCCTCTCACACAGACATGGTCCCACTGCCAAGGGAAAAGGCCTCTGCGAGTGCCAATTCAAGGAATGCCTTTGATCCAGTGGGAATCATTAGGAAGAAACTCTGCCTCTAAATTGAGCTGCTCTCTTGCCTTGCCACTTTGGGAAATGAATTCGTGCTCGGAAAAACTCAGGCTGGAAGAGATCTTGGGAAGACATCCAATCCATTTCCCTACCCCAAATTGGTCCTGACAGATTTTTTTTTTATCTAACCTTTCCTTTAAAATCTCCAGATGGCTCAATACAGTCTCCTCCAGGGCTATATTCATTTTACTACCAGATTTTTTTTTATTATTAATATCCAACTTAAATTTCCCTTGCTGCAATCTGCTCCTATCCCATGGCAACACAGAGGGAAACTGTCCTCCTACCACAGTGCCTGGTGCACCCCACCCTGCCCAGTGTGGCAGGTGCCTTTCCAGCAGTTGTACCTATTCCTATTTAAAGCTCAGGACAAGGCTGGTTCTGGCCAAGAGCAAGCAGAGTTGAAGAGCTCTTGGACTGTCCTATCACTTTTCCTGTTGCTGTGCTGGCCTGTGGGAGGGTTTGGTGGTGCATGAGCGCACACCCACTGTGCCCTGTGCAGGCACCAAACATCATACCCAGGTGGGAATGGGAGGTCAGAGGATGCTTGCTTGTTGACCCATGAAGAGAGGCAATTATTCAGCTGATGAGGCCATGCAGGTGTTAATTAAAAAGCATGCAAGGCAGAACAGGCCACTGTTTGATACCATCTGCTCGTGAAATTAGCCTCATGGTGGTTCACCCAGCCCTCCCCAGGAGACAGAGCTGCCTGTAGTACCTCTGCTCTTACTCTCATCTCCTCTAGCTGAGCTCCTATTTCTGGGTACCTCCTGGGTCCTGCACATTGTCCCTGCTTTTTGGTCAAATCTCTGCTGGATCCTTAGTAGGGAAAAACTTCTACCTGTTCATTTCTGGACTGGCTTGGAGCATAGCTGTTCAGGGGTGAGAGATGTAACCAAAATGAAATAATCAAGTCCTGGCAGTCCAGGTGGAGAAAAAAGCTCCCTAGTCACATGCTGAACTGTTGCAGGAGGTGCTCAGATGGGGACACTGATGGACACAGCCTCCCAGGTCAGACACCCCTGACCATGGTCTCAGGTTTGCCCAACATGCAGATTTGTTCATCAGCAGCAGCTGCAATCTGATCCCCTTTACTCTCCAGCCAAGGCCAGGAGGGAAAGCAGAGCTTTCCTCTGGGAAGCACCAAGGGCTGGTGCTCCCTGACCCAAAGGTTACCAAGTGAGGTCTGCAGAGCCTTTTGGCAGCAGTTCAGTGTGGCAAAGCCCTTCCATTCTGCTGGAGAGTTTGGTGCTCAACAGACACTCCACAGCTCTGAGAGGTGGGGCTTGGCGTCTTCTTTGTTAACCCCTGGGACATGCCCATGTCAGGAGTATGCCCTGGTAGGAAGGAGTCTCATGTTTCTTTTCTACATAAGAACTTCTCCAGAGCCAGGAATCCGTGCCAGGCTCCACATGGGCACCCCCCTGTGCCCAGCCAGAGCTCACAGTGTGGTGGGGACTGGCAGCAGCACAGCTGAGCTTCAAAGGGTCAAACCCGAGCTGCTCCTTGAGAAGTGCAACTTAACGAATCCCAGTTTCCTGCCGTTCTGTGTCTCATGGTTGGATTAGCTCACAGCTAATAAGGCTCATGAGAGTTTTTCCCATGGTTTGGGGAACTCATAATGGATCTCTCCCGTGTGGATTCTTATAATAGAGTTTATGATGAATCCATTTCCTCAGTGGGGACCCAAGTTTGACGCTCTCTTGTCTACCCAGATGCCTTTTTTCATAAAACAATTAGACAATAGAAAAACAAAATAGAATTCAATCTCTCTGAGGATCCTGCCTTGCTATGAAATCTGGCAGAAAGTGACCCAGAGCTTCAAAAGTGGGGTTGGACAGCAGGGACACGCAGACAGATACACACCCACCCACACACAAGTGCAATGGCTCCCACCTGCTTCCCTTTCACAGCCTGGCTAGCGAGAATGAACAAGCACTCTTAACTCTGCCCTGTTGTGCCCATTCATCACAGCATAGGCTTGAAGACCAGAACCAAGGGCTTTTTCTGAAACCATGCAACACCAGATGTTTTTTTCCTGAGGCCTCAGACACACACGTGCAGCACGCTGTTATTAAAAATGGCTCATACTCCCTGCACACAGGGAAAAAAAATTAAAGCTGTGTGTAAGGTTAGTTCTCAGCTTTGGCATCCAGCATTAAACCATGCAGGCTCAGTCAACTTTTGTTTGGTTTTATAGAGTTGCTTATAGACTGTCCCTCCTGCAGCATCCCAGCAGAGTGGAACAATCCGATGCACCAGCTGGACAAGAAGTGCTTCATGTGCTGCCAAATATACCATGTAAAAACCGTAATGCAGCCACCTCTGGGGTGCAGATTGACAAGTGCATGGCGGCTCGCAGCAACACCCTACAGCAGACTGAATGGAGAGGGGGGAGCCATTTGAGAGGATGCACTGGTTCATTACACAGACTTCCTCCTCTTGGTTTTCTGCCTGATCTTTCCAGCCTGCGTCCCCCGGCACAGCTCTCCTATACATTTTTCTTCTCCTGCTAATGTTTCTGTATTCACCTGAGACTGAGCCAAAGGCTCCTTTGAACTGAAAAAGGCCATTTGTCTCGGTATCTTATAATCTCTGTCTCAGTGTCAGCCCAAGCCTTGATGCCTCCTTCCCTCAGCAGCACGTTTCACTACTGCATTCAGGATTCCACCCAGCCACCCTTTCTCAGCCACTTTTTGTTTTCCTCCAAGAGTTTTGGAGAAGCATTGCACGCTGTGGTGCTTCCGTGCCAGGGCTGACTTAGGGCTGGGGCTGTCCTCTGCCAGGCGAGGCAGAAGGCTCACTGAACCTGTGGTGTGGTCTCGGTGGGATGCCCAAGGGTGTGAGTGGCCTGGGGATGCTCAGCCCAGGCGCTGCTTATATGACAAAATCTCCTGTTCCTTGGCATGGCCTCACCTCTAGCAGGGCTGCAAGCTAACCTCTACTGCATAGCACCAGGGATGTTAACCCTCTCCCAAATTGCTGGTGCCCTGGGTGGGGGTCCTCTTCCCCTTGCCCAACAGCAAAGGCCCCCTGTGGCTCACACAAAGGGTCTTACACCGCTGTGGTTAATGGTGTGGTGCCTGGGGAATGCTGTCGGGACAGGGTAGGGTGCTTGGTGCCCAGCACCTGCTGCTCTGGGTCACCTGCAGGTGGGGGAATTGGGGTGCAGGTTAGCAGGAGTCTCTGCAGTGCACAGGAGGGAGAGGAGACGTGAGCCTGCCTTCCAAAGCCACCTAGGAGGAAATGCACTTGGCTGGGGGAGATCCACGGGTCTGCAGGGAAAGGCAAGGGATCTCCCCTCTCTCCTGGAGCCTGGAACCCAAGCCCAAATCTACCAGGGAGGGCTGGTATCAGCTCCCTCTTCCCCTTCCTGCAAAACCCCGGTGCTGCGTTCGCTGGGCCCTTGGTGATGCTGGGTGCATCAGGCTGGTGCCGGTCAGATGATTGACGGCTGCCAATCTCCGGCAGCAAAGATCGCCTCGAGCCGAAGGGTCACAGTTACGGTTCCTCCAGCTCTTCCCTTCGCCTGCGCTCCGGCGTGAATCAGAGCAGATCCGCGGGCTGCGGGGTGGACCAGGAGCCGTGCGGTACCCCGCGGCTCCCGCCCCGCTGCACCTGCCACCCGTGCCCGGGGAGGGGCAGTGGGCGAGGGGCGGCCGTGGGGCCGCGGCCGGGGAGGGGCTGCGTGCCTCCCCCAGCCCCCCGGGGCCGGCAGCGCTCTCCTCCCGCGCTCGGCTGGCTGCGCGGCCGCGCAGCCGATCCGGCGGGCACCGGGAGCCGGCGCGGCCGCTGGGTACGGGCTCCCGTCGGGCATCCCTTACCGGGCTCAGACCGCGGGCGCCGGGTACCGGCCACGCGTCGGGGCTCAGCAGGCAGCGTCCCCGGGGGACCGGCTGCCGCCGGGCACCCCTCGGTGGGTACCCAACCTCCCGTACCGGCCGCGGGTGCCATCTCCCAGGGCTCGGCCGCGGGCAGCGGTCCCTGGGCGCCCGCCGCGGGCATCCCTCGCCCCACGCCAGCGGCCGGGTACTGACCAGGGGCTGGCGTGCAGGGCAGGGGCGTCTGTGTGTCTCGGTGCACCCCCGCCCGTGTAGAGCAAGACCGGGGGGCCGCCCAGCGCAGGAGGCTGCGCGGCTGTGTTTCCGAGAGGGAGCAGGCTGCGTGCGGGGGGCCATGTGTGCCGCGGTCTCGCGTGGGACGGGAGCTGGGGGGATGCCCGTGTGCCCTTATGGGGTAGGCGCACGTATGGCACGGGTGCGGGGCTGTGATGTGTGGGAGAGGAGGATGGCAGCGCACAGACCTATGCGCTACAACGCGGATTGGTTTGGAGGCAATTTGCCTGTTTGCTTATAAAGCACAGACTTACTGGAGTTTAAATATGTTTTTGAGTAACCTGGAAAGCTCAGGCAGATGAGGAATGTGGGCTTTACACGTACAATAGGCTTTTTCCATTCAATTGCAAAAAAGGTGTTACAGTGGTGGGGGGCTTGCTTCCCTCCCCACTTGTTTGCTAGGACCATTTCTGCCGGGCTTCTTTGAAAAGAGGTGGATGTGGTGTTTTGAAGAAGCTGAGATGAATAAAGTAACATTCGAGACAAACAATACTGGCAGTGCCAGTAAGAGCTTTCCAAAACCCGTAACATTTTCCAGCTGCTCACTCTTAAAACACCAGGCTGGAGCTATAAAACAGCTAGCCACAGGTGGGTGAGAAGGAAAGGGGGTTCCGAGAAGGACAGCGAGCCAGAACCCCCGTAACCCAAGCAATCACAGGCAGGCAGCTTCCATTCATAGTGGTTAGTAGATCTGCCTGTGGTGGCTACTAGCTTACTTGTGGAGGGGGGGTTAGCAGTGTGTTTGTAAGCAGATCCTGGATTTATGGATGGATGGTGATTCTAAATTTCCACATGCACACATGATCTCTACTCCCTCCAGCAAAGCAAAGCGGCTGGCCTTTGCTCTTGTGTGGCCCTGTGCATGGATAAGTGACTCACTTTTGGAGGAACGGGGAGCAGCATGGATCACTACACACACTCTGAGCCTGGCAACCTCTCACCAGGGCAGAGCCATTTGCGTTTGGGCAGGCTGGAAATGCCAGTCACTGCTGCGAGTTGTGGTGCCCATCCCAGGGGAGCAAAGAGAGCCCCGGGTGAGGGGCTGGGGTAGAGGTGCTGGTGCCGCACCTAGGGGTAGCGAGGGAGATGTGCTGGGGGCATGGGGTCCCTGCTGGGAGGGAGCAGGGAGAGCTGGGTGCTGGAGGAAGGATGAGCCTGCTAGCACCTTGCTACTTCATGGAGGATGCTCCTGCCACACGTGGGCTGTTGGAGGCAGAGGAGCCTGCTTGGATGAGTGCCCTCTGAATGAGGTACTGGGGGGCTTATGGTGGGCCTTGGCTTGGGTTAGGGGATGTACTTTGTCTTTGCATGTTTGCCATTGGTGTTTGTCCCTCTTCACCTATCTTTCCCCACTCAGGATGAGCCAGAGCCCTGCTGCTCTTTCCCCAGAGGGTGACACTAGGGGCGCTGAGGAGGGCTGTGCACACCCACCCCCCTGTGCATGCAAACGCTCACTCCCCCAAACAGGAGACATTACAGTCCTTCTCCCCAAACCCTTCTGCTCCATCGTGACTGTCCCAGTCTCTTCCCTCACCTCCACCTGCCAGAGGTGTCTCAATGCCATCTGGACCATCATCATGCCAAGCCTGTGAGAGCTGGGCTGAGGCAGCTTGTTTCCCTGGTCAGCCCTGAGGCTGCTCTCCACAGGCCATGCAATAGTGATGCCAGGGGACACCGGCTGCTTCCCAGTCTGTCACCAGGCAGCTGAGCCACAGCGACCCCAGCTCGCATGGGGAGAGCTGGGTCTCCTTGCCTCACTGAATACCTCCCCGCACCTGCAGCTCACACTGGCCCATCTGCTCCAGCCTGCTGACCCTCTGCCTCCACCTCAGCTCTGCACTGTGTGCCTGTGCCCTCCTCTCCTCCTGTTCTGCCATCTGCTACGTCCCTGTGCCCTTTATCCCTGCCTCACCATGTATCCCTGCTGTCTCTGTCCCTGTGGACCAAGGCCATCTGCTCCTGCCAGCAGCCTTGCCTTCAGCTGGAACAGCCTTGGCCTCCATCTGTCCCACCAGTGCTTCTGCATCCCTTCCATGCAGCCTTCCTCCCAACCACCTTATCCTCACTGCCTGTGTTTGCTGCTTGGCTCAGGAGAGGTCCTGTGCCTGGAGCTGGCTGGTACCCTGTGGTACACAGCTGCAAGCACAACAGCAGGAGGGAAGAGGCTCTGTTCCTTGCACCACCTGTCCAAGGAATCTGAAGAGGTTTCCAGCCTCCACCTGGCTTGGGACCTGGGTCATGTCCCTGCCTCTGTAGTGGAGGCAGCCATGATGCTGCAGCTCTGTGGAGTGGCCAGCCTGCACCTCCTCTACCTTTGCTGACTGTAGCATCATGCTTGGTCTGAGCATGACAGAACCCACAGCAAGGTCTGATGGCTTTTGGGCTGGCCCAGCACTGGCAGCACTCCGGGAGCTGCAGGAGGACAGACCATGCCTGCCAGACACTGCTGGAGACGTTTCTGGGATGCTGTTCCCATAACTGCTGTTGCTGGTGGGGTTTTGCTTGTCCCCCCAGCCCTACTTGCCACTCAGGCCATACTGTGCTGAGGTTCCGGGTGACCCCAGCAGCGGTGGCAGTGTGGCCATGACTGTGACAGCAGCAGCATCCGTGCTCAGCACCTGGCCTCCTACAGTGTGGCAGAACCGCAGTCCTTCTTAGGGGCCTCTGGGTTTCTTGTTGACAGTGAAACTGCTAGTGAAAAATCAGAAGGCAAGGGTGCTCAGCCTCTTTCAGCACCAAGACTGACTTCTCAGGCTGGGCTCAACTGTGGAGTGACTGCAGCTGGGGGAGGATGGGGCAACCACCAGCGCAGAGGGACATTGTGGGCCAGGCACTGCCTGAGGCTGAGCATAGAGCCCAGCACAGCTGAGGTGAACAGAGCTGTGTTGAGGGTGCAGGAGTTTAGCTGCACCCGCTTAACCCAACGGAGAGATGCCTGGACCTACCTGGACTGAGGGCAGCTAGCTGGGCTGGGCAGGGCTGGGTCCCATGGAAGCTCTCAGAGCCAGTCTGGTGAAGGCTGGGGTGCCTGGGGACACCAGGAGCAGGAGCCGATTCAGCCAGCCCAGCTGGACCAGGAGCACTTGCCTGCCCCTTGCCTGTGCACCCAGCAACAGACTGGGCACTGGGGGACTTTGCTCAGTCCCCAGTCGCTGCACTCCCCCAGGCCCCACTGCTGTCCCTGTGCCCAGTGGGTGATGCCCCCTCCCCAGCAGCTACACAAGCTGGGAGGTCCCTCCAGCTCCTGCCCCCGCACCAAGATCTCGCTGGCAGGGCAGGCAGACCTGCCTGGGGACTGGCTGAACAGCCAGGGCACTGCTGTCTGCCAGGGCAGGGGGTGATGGTGTCTCGCTGTGCTTCCCCCTAGGAGCTACTGTGCCTATGTGGTGCAGCGCAATGTGACGTGCATGCTGCAGGATGGGGCTGAGAGCTACGTCAAGGCCGAGTACCACAAGTGCAGCTGGGGACCCAAGTGCCCAGGGAAAGTGCTGTGAGTACAGGGGATGCCGGGGTACGGCTCCCTTCCCCTCCCAGCTTCAGGTTGCAGCTCTGCTCAGGCTGCTGAGCCCCCGTGCCACCCTTCTGACCATGAACTCCTGCTTTCCAGACGGCAGTGAAAGGGGCTGAAAGGGCTTTTCCTGGACAAGGCAGTTAATGGCAGGGCAGCGGTGCTGGGAGGAGGCAAGGTGGGATCTGTCAGGAGGGAGTGGGAGCTCTATCCCTCTCCAGAAATAAATCAGGAAAACATGGGAAACGGGGAGGGGGGGGGGGAGCGTGGGTGCATGTGCATGTGTGCAGGGAAGCATTTTGTCAGAGGCCTGCAGTTTGGCAGAAAGATGGCAGCTAGGTGAGAGCCTGACTGAGAGGAGGAGGAAATGAGCCTGTGGCTGGGGTTGGCTCAGGGCTTCCTGCCCCAGGAAAATATTTGCAAAACTCTCTGCCACCTCATCAGTGCTGGAGGGAAACATCCCGCTGTGGCACAGCTGGAGCCACAGCTGGGGCAGGGCAGACACTGGGGCTTTGTGCTCTGCCGCCCTCCACAGCCCCCGGCCGAGGATGCTGCCCCATGCAGAAATGTTGCTCTCCTGCATCCTCCCTGGGCCCACTGAGAGCAGCAGAGCTGAGCACCGAGAGAAACCGGGCTGAGAGGAGTTTTTGTCGGAGCCTGGCACCCCTCCTGTGGCACCGCGACACAGCACTGCAGCCAGCCAGGACGCGCCATGTGTGAGCAGTGCCACAGGCTCAGCTTGCAGCCTCTCCCGCGAGAGACAGGCTGCTGGACCTGCTCGCTGACTTGCTCTTTCCTTCCTCCCATCACAAGTGCTTTAGCAGCATTTGGGGACTTCAGGACATCCTGCAGCCGCTGGTACCCATGGAATTGATCTCCAAAGCCTCTCTCATCTCTGCGGTGTCCGCTGCTTGGCCCCTCCAGCCCTTCAGACTAAACTGGGGCAAAACCAGGGTGTTTTCTGAAAGCAACTGGACCCACAGCTGAACTTTCTGCACGGCCTCGGATGCTGCATTGACGCACGTTTTTCCACGTGCCGGTGCCATCAGCTAATGTTTGTGCAGCTGCAGAAAATACTTACCCTTGCTGCTATTTGGAGCAGGAGAAGGGTTTGGAGGTGCCAAAGGGCTCTGGGCTCCTCTGCAGAGGCTGGCATGACAAAGAGAAGGTGCCCTGCCTTCTGGATGCTGTCCTCGTCCTCACTTCACCCCCTGACAGTGGCTGGGTGCAGCAGTCTCCTGCTTTGGTATGTCCAGGCAGGTTTCTACACACTAAGACAGAAGGAAAGACCATAGAAACTCAGCAGTGACTGTGAAGAGGAATAACAAAAAGAGCTTGTTTTGAAACTGTCCCATACCTTTGGGAAATTATTGATGTTGAGAAATTTTGAAGTGATTCAAAGAACAGAGGATTTGGGCTTGCTTTCTCCTTCTGCCCTGTGGTACATACGGAGGTGGCTGTATCGCACTGGGAGTCACGTGGAAGTGGCATTGCCTGGGGGCTGCAGCGTGGGCTGGGGACACTGAGGACCCGGGCAGGGACACAGGCAGCAGGGGCTTGGCCCCATGTGCTACCCTGACCAACTGGGTAAGTGTGAGTGCCTTACACAGACCCTCCGTACAGCGCGGACAGTTGTGCCACCTCCTCCGAGACCTTCTGCTGAACGTGCTGGAGAAGAACAAGGGCCTGATTGTGCGTGTTGTTGCAAGACAGCCAACTTCGCGATTTTCAGGCCCTGGTAAATTCAGATTGGAAATTTCCAAAAGGCAGGCTCAAAGCATTGGTGTTTCAGAGGTGGTGAGAAATGCGCTGTCTTCAGCCCTACACAGCTCAGCTCGGCTGGTGGGGGGAGCACGGCTGCTGGCAGGTTCCTGTCCCATCCTGGCCACCTCATGGGAAAGTGCCATGGAAGAGCATGGAGTAGCTGAGTCCTCCCTGCTGGGCTGGTGGGGACCCCATGTAGAGTGAGAGCAGAGAGGGGGTGTCTTAGTGTCCTACCAGGACATTTGTTTGATGTGCATACTCAGCACATTTGTTTGATGTGCATGGGGGGGAATCAGTGTTGTAGTGCCCAAACTGGTGATGTAGAAACCTCCCAGGGCATCCCAGCTGGGGGCAGGAGGCGTAAGGAGCCATTCTTCTGTGCACACCACACGACATTGCCCCAGTAAACCTTGCCAGGACTCTGCTCCACCACTACCAAAGCTTTCACTTGCAAGGCCAGCCCAAGGCACATAGGCTTCCCACCAAACTGATGCCCTCCACACATAGACAAAATACCTTTCCAAGGGTATTTCAACACTTCTGGAGGCTTCAGGACAGTATTACAGTTGAGAGGAGGATTTTTTTACCCCACTAGGGGATTCTTTAGGTCAATTCAAAGTGCAAAATGCACCCACAAGCAGCCCAGACCCCTCTTGGAAGTGATCTGAGCTTGCAGGGGTTTTGGAATTACTTCCATCATTTCATCTTGTGCTCTCCTGGGCCAAAAGTTGCCAAACTGTGGCATCTGTCACAGTGGTCATCTGTTAGGCCAGAGGCCAAAACAATACACTTGTATGTGCTTTTTTAAGCTAACAACGGGAGTCCCAGCTTAAAAAAAAAAAAACCAGTCCAACAAAAAAACCTCTCCAGAAACCACAGATACATAAACAATGCCTCTGCTCAGATAGTCCCTCCATATCCCCAGGCTGTTTCTTAGGCTTGTCTAGTTGTATTACTAACTTGGGGAGAATTCTTCTCTCACCATGTGCTGTCACACCTGCACCTTGTGCTCCACTCCTAGAGAGAGTGGGCACATGTTTTTGGAGTGCTGGTTAATGAGCTGTGTCCCTGGATGGACACTGTAATGCTACACTGAGCTATGGTGCAGGAAGAGCTTTTGGAGGAGGTGGGTCATGGTCTGCAGGTGCAGCACCTGGGTCTCAGTGAGACATTCTCATGTGCCTGGATTTCCCACAGCCAACAGGACCCATGATCCCGCTCTTCTCTATTGCTTGACGTTAAGGTTGCTTCTCTGAAATGTCTTCTCTCTCCCTCCCCTCTCCTGCAAAGGTACCGCACCTTCTTCAGACCCAAATACAAGATTGGATACAAGACAGTGACTGAGCTGGCCTGGAGGTGTTGCCCAGGCTTCATGGGAGAAGGGTGCCACGACAGCCCAACTGACCAACCTGGCCTTCTGCCCCAACATCCCAGCCCTAAAATACCTCCTGGGCAAAAGATGTTTCCAATCCCCAGACTTCCTCCCTATCCAAAAAGCCACCCTGACCTGTTTCCAGGATCAAAGAAGAATCAGTATGGTGAGACCTCACTCCTGCTTCACATCCCCAGGTTACCACACCACTGGCATGTTCTCAAACCTCCCGGTTCTTTCCGTTCCAGCACAGGGCATGAATTTGGCAAAACTTCAGTGTGTGACATGCTTTCTGATCAGAGACCTGACCTTTGATCGCTTTGAAGATCACTTACTTTTCAAATTTAGTTTCTTTCAAAATGTGCTGCTTCAAAATTGCCTTTCCTCATTGCTTTGAAGCATTTTTTCCATTAATTTTGGGGTCAATAGAGTATGTCTCAAGAGGAAGTTCCCCCAGGTTTCTCTCATCGCCTGCTGTTGAATTTGGGAGCAGAGGGCTTGATCCCAAGAAGAAAGAGGGTTTCCTGATCAGCTTAAGAGGAGATGTAGAGGAAAGGAGGAAGGGTGGACTGATGGTTTGCTGAAATGGCAATAAGAGGGATGCAGGAGCTAATGTTAGTTAGTATGGAAAAGGACTCAAATCTAGAAGATAGCCAAGGAGGAAAGTGAAAGGATCACCAGCCCTGACTGTGCCCTCTCTGTTTCTTTCCCTGTGCAGGCAGGAAGCTGCCCAGCCTCTTTGGGGACCGCCTGGATCGGCTGGAGGAGGAGGTGAGGCGCCTTTCCCAGTCCTACAACAGCCTGCACTCCATGGTGAGTGGCCTGGGGGATCGCCTGCGGCTGGCCATCCAGGAGGACACCACCAAGATGATTGGCTCCCTGATGAACAGCCCGGGCACTCCTGACTCAACAGTGGGCTTCGGCATCATTCCTGATGGCCTGGTGGATGTGGCGGACAAAGCCGATATCGCCACATACCCTCCCGTGGGGGAGATCCTGACCAAAGTGACAGAGGTGAGCGATGTGCTGAAAACCAAGGCAGATTTGCTGCACGAGGTTCACGGCATGGTCCTGGACCACGATGGGCAGATCAAGCATCTGCTGGAGTCAGCCCGGCCCTCACCCCTCACCTCCATCAACCTGCTGGAAGAATACGTGGACACACGGCTGAGCAACCTGCGTGGAGAGCTGCTCGACGGCTTCGAGAAGAAGCTGGGTAAGATCCAGACCATGTGCGATTTCCGGATCCAAGAGGTGCGGCAGCAGTGTGAGGAGGAGAAAGCTGCCAACCTGAGGCTGCAGCAGACACTGGACGGGAAGGAGCTAGAGATCAAGAAAGAGATCTCCCAGCTGGAGACCCAGATCCAAGGGCTGACGGTGGTAGAAAGCTGCTGCAGCAACCTAGACTACCTCACCGATCGCATGAATGTCCTCGAGAAAGGCCTTCACAGCATCTCTGAGTCTCAGAAGAACTTGCACTCACGGCTGGATGGAGAAATCTCCTCTGTCACCCTAGGGAACCTTTTTGAAGGGCGCTTTGAGGACCTGGAAGCCAGACTCAATGCTACAGAGGAAGCGGGGAGCTGCTGCTCCAGTATAGAGGACAGCATGAGAGGCACGGTGGTAGCAGAGGTGGATGGCATGAGGACTACCTTTGAAGATAAAATGCAGACCCTGGAGGACAGGTTCATGACCATCGTGGGGGAGCTGAACAATGCGAGTTCTTCCGTGGGCATGGATGGAGTGGGGGTGCCCATGCTGGAGGGGGAGCTTGCCAGCATGAGGAAACGGATGGATGAGACACTGGAGGTGTTGCAGAATCGCCTCATCACTCTGGAGAGCACTTGTTCCCTGGGCTGCACCTCCGCCTCCAAAGATGTGGAGACCTTCCGGACAGAGATCGAAGACTGCCAGAACAAGAATCAGGACCTACTCCTCCGGATGGACAGCAACTATGACCTGCTGCGCAAGCTGAATGCCACCATCCTGGAGATCCAGCGACGAATCGAGGAGGAAGCATCAGGGGCCTTGCAAGGAGAGATCACCTTGCTAAAGATCAACCTGAACACCATGAGCAAGTCTCTGACAGGACTCAAGGACTCTGTCTCCCAGTACTCGGACACCGTGACACACGTCAACTCCTCACTGGATGAGCACGAGCGGAAGATCGAGGATGAGGTCCACTCCATCCAGGAGAAAGTCAACAACCAAGGCTCCCAGCTCTTCTTCAGCAACCGGCGTGTCCTGAACCTCAAGGGAGACTTGGAGCGACTCAAAGCCAGGATCGTCAGTGATCTGAGCTCCTGCAAGAGCGTGGCCCATGACCTGCAGCAGGAGATAGCTCACTTTGATGACCGGGTGGCCCGGGTGGAGAGCATCTGTGGCAGGCTGGGTGCTGTCACAGGGAGCCTGGACGGCATCAGGGACGAACTGGAGAAACACACAGGCAGTCTGTGGGACTACATGGACCACATGAATGGGACCCTGGCTGCCCACTCTCAGGAAATAACGGGACTGAAGGACAACCTGCTTGACTGCCAAGCCAAGGTCTCTGAGCTGGCAGAGCAGGTCGGCCACTTGGAAGAGCAGGCGGAGGGGAAGCAGCATTAGCCGTGCCACCATGCGCTTCTTCCTTCTCCTCCCCATGAAGGACAGGATTAACTTATATTACACAGACTTGCTCCAATGTGACAACAGTTCTTGGGATAATTTTTTTAATGAAAAGATAAATTAAAAGCTGCTACAAACCCTTTTTTTTTTTTAAATCTTGTCAGCCCAACTTTTCCATAACTCTGCCATTATGGTACTCACCTCCCAACGCTCAGTAGCTGTCCCAGCCCTGGTGCAGCAGGGTCACTGCCTCCTGGCTGGAGGCGTTGCTTTGCCTCCTAGGCAATGACCCCAGAAGGACAATTCAGGAGGAAGCTGGAGGTGGGAATGTCTTTTTTTTATTTTATTTTATTTTTGTGGATTTATCGCTTCTTGGAGAATAAAACCCTGTAGTTCTCAGCTGAGGAATAGAGTTTATTTGACCTAAAGACCACCTGCATCTTAATTCAGGGACTGAGCAGAGCCAAGGCTCCTTACAGGGAGCAAAAACACACCACAGGAATTGCAGATTTCAAAGAACACATGTATTTACACATCCTCCTGGGAACTGCCTTCCTGTCTTTGAGACAGCAGCCTTCCTTGTGTAAGGTAAATCCATTTATACTGCTCACTCCTTCATGCAAACGCACGTGCCTTAGGAGCATATGAGGATATGCATTAGGAAAACACATATGCATATATATATATATGTATGGTATGTGTAGATGTATTTTTGAACAATCCACTGTCATGGTGCTCATCTGATTGCAAAGTTTCCTCTTGCTGCCCCCACATCCCGTGCTGTATTTTGAAGAATCACACTGAGCAGCTAAAAACCGCCACAGCTGCTTTTGAGAGAGGGCCCCATGGTCCCTCAGGGCTGCTGTTCTTTGCAACCGCACTTTGCTCTGCTCTCCAGGTTACACCTGGGACTGACATGAAGGGTTATGGAAAACTTGTGTCTTTCCCAGAGAGACGTGTGTCCATAAGTCTCTGCGGAGACCAAGATGGGCATGGAGCAGTCCCATCCTCCAGCTCTAGTTCTCTCCTGTTTTATTGCTTAAACTGTGAATGTCGTTTCCCTCATCTCATCCTGGGGCAGGAGAGCTACAGCTGCTCCAGGGTGTGAGCATGAGCCTTTCCCTGTCTGGCAGCACAGGAGCAAGAGCTTGTGTCCTCCTCACGTTCCTCAGCCCTCTAGGATGCTGGCAGTCCTGGGGACCTGCAACGATATGGAGCCCCAGGGAGGAAAGAGGCAGGGAGCTTTTGAGATGACCTCTTGAGACCTCTCAGCTCAGCCTGGGAATGAAAAACTGAAGTGATTTACCCAAGGTCACTCTGGTTTCCCATGAACAAGCAGACTGGAAAAGGTTGTACATGTTCCTGAGCAACTCCAGCCTTGCCCTACGGAGCAGGTGCCTGGACCATGTGGCTGTTGCATGGAAAACCTGCCTCTCCCAGGCAGCCCAGCATGGGTGTCCTCCACTGCTCAGCCAACAGGGACTTCATTACCAAAAAGGATGAAGAGGAAATTAAAGAGCCTCCATTTGACCAGCTCTGGCACTTTACAGCAGAGGAACATATTTTTTCTATCAGCTCAGCATTGCAGCTCATGGACCCTTTTACACCAGCTAGCCTCCAGCTCCCACCACCATCACCCTCACCAGATCGTCCCTGCTCTTCTTCCCTACAATTCCCCCCACCCTGCAAAAGAGCAGCTCTGTTCTGACCAGCACAAAGCAGCGGGGATCTCCCAGCAGAGGTGCATCTGCACACTTTTTCTCCTCCATAAAAAACAGATGAACTCCCTGAAACAAATGCTTCCAGGTTGGGGAGGACCACAGGAACCACTGAGTCCAGTTGGCTGTGTCATGTTACCCTGATGTGGTAAAAGCTCTCTCCCCTGCCAGAGGAGCATGGGCCATCAGTTGAACAAGCAGGGAGAGCTTAGCCCCACTGGCTTGAAGGATGCTCACAGCACCAGAACCCACTCTTGGTGCTGTGGGCTTTGCTGATTTGGAGCTATGCTGCAGCTACTGAGGCACTTCTCCAGCCAAGGAGCAACCTCCAGCTGCCTTCAAGCATCCTGCAAAACCTGGTCTTAGACAAGAAAACCTATTCCCCACCCACCCCACCCCCCCACTTCATGGAAGGAGTCTCAAGCCAGCCCTCAGTACTTTGTGATAGGCCAGGGGAGCCCTCACCCCACAAAAGCATCCTGCCCAAGCCCCCTCCCCATCCTCTCACAACACAGAGAAAACAGGGAGGAAAAGGGCTGCAGCAACCAAAGAGAAAATTAAGCCAAGGGCCAGGCTCACCCTTTCCCAGACCAGGGCTGCATCAGACAGCAGCTGAACAGCAACAGCTTTCTTGAGCAGAGGGGAAGCCAGGACTGGCCATAACAAAACTAGGACAAGGAAGAAGTCTGACCTTCCGGAAAATGGTGCTATGTTTGGACTGTTCCTGACTAGTCACTTGAAGCTACAGACAGTTTGTATTTCAGTTCTCAGCTATTCATGTTTAAAGAGTGAAAGAAACTTTGTATAAAATAGGGCATTTTTTTTATTATAGCTTGCAGAGAGAGAAGGAGATGCTGCCCATGCAGTTGTCCTTGCACAGGCAGCTTTCTGAGGCAGTTGATAACTGATCTTTTTAAAAGGCTGTGTTTTACTGTTTTTAAAACCTTGTACATTTGTTGAGATTTTAAAAGCTGAAAAAGTGTTTGTACTGGAAAGGAAAAAAAATAAAGTATTTCTTGTTGAGGTTTCCAGGATCAAAGTTACTTGTGTGGCTTTAAGAAAAACAGCATAACACCAGGATTGGGTTAAGAGAGGGAGCTAGAGTTAGAGCATGGAGGCTATTTAGAGAAGAGGGAGCAAGCAGGTTGGAAGTAGATGATTTACACTCGCACACAGTGGTCTGGGAAGGAGAAGCTGCATGCCAGACTGGAGGAAAGAGCCCAGCAGTGCTCCTGCCTGTTTTATTTTATGTAATTACAGCTGAGAGCTCCCAGAGCAGGGGCACCAGGCTGACTGAACACACAGCAATGCTGGCAGCCAGGTTTCAGATAAGTCCCACACTCAGCATGAAGACAAGCTGGTTGAGCCTCAACCCAACCCTGCTTTAGGACAGCTGAATGCCCCAATACAGAGGGCACAGGAATAAGCTCCTGCCCTGCAGCAGGCTGCTGGCACAGGGGAGACTCATCCCCATGCACACACGCATAAAGCCAGGGTTTGCTTCCTGTATTAAGTCAGTTTTGCAGCATTACCTGAAGGTAGTAGGTGAAAAATAAAATTAAAAAGTCCTTTTTTAGTGCAGCTGCTCTACAGGCCCAGGAAGCTGCAGATCCTGCCCTCATCTCCACCAAGACTCCCTTGGTAGGGCACTTCAGCAGAATGAACTCAACCACATTTGTAAAAGGAGAAAGAGTCTGGCTCCCACTTCCACGCACAAGACTACAATGGACAAGAGGCAGCCGGGATTAAGGCACTATTTATTGATTACTGCTGTTAGTGAAAGGCACTCAAAATCCCAACAGCTTCCATCCACCTTAATGAGTCGTTAAGCCACAGGACAGCTTCGCTCTGTCAGCTACCAAACTACAGGTAGCTGGACCATCTGGGAACACTGATCATACTGGAGGTAGCAATAGCTATGCCAGAGGCTCATCAATAAATAAGACAGTGACCCACCACCACCTTTAAAAAAGAGCCAGGCTTTAAAGGTGTCAAGAACATTAAGAAAAGACCCAGCTTATAGGAATTTCCATTTAACAAATGGAGTCTTTGTAGAGTCAGAGCTCCCTCTTACCCCCTATAGGCCCCCGAGAAGAGGTGTTTCTAGTGCAGAACATGACCCGTATTAGAAGTGCAAAATGCCTGAGCAGCAAACAGGGAGGAGGAGATGCATGTGCAGCAACCTCTCCCAGGACTGGATGCACACGAGAGCCCTGGGTCAGATCTCCACAGGTAATGGGGTCAGGAAAAGGCATCCAAGTCAACGGCAGGCAGTGGAGGTCTCCAGTAAGCAAAGTGGCTGTACTCGGGACACAGCAGTGCAACACTCCCACTCTGTCTCAGGGGAGGGAAGATCAGATCCACCAGCTCCGACAGCCGCTCATACCTATGGGGGTAAGAAAGTAGTTGCATTAGGGTTATTGGGCGTTTGTTTGCTTTCCTACCCCATGAGATGCTTCTCGGGGTTAAATGCAGATTAGCACAAAGAAGCTGAGGAACAAGCAGGTTGCTTACGTTGACTTGTGGTTCTTTGTGAGCTCCTGGATCAGCTCTCCCTTGGGGTTGACCGTGAATATGTGGCTCTCTGGCAGGCCCACTTGCTTGTAAGCATAGACATCCTGCCCAGGGAAAGCCAGCAAGGCATGAGAGCTACAGGAAGGCACCACCACCTCAGCCTGAGCCCTCCCTCCTCCCCAGGAGACCCGCTCACGTTGGCTCTGTTCCCAAAGGCTGCGTAGAAGGGCAGCTTCGCGGCAAACAGGTTTTGGATGTCCATCAAGCAGGCAATCTTGAACACCTCTGGCTTCTTCTCAATCACTTCCCTGCAGCACAAGACACGTATGCAGAGCAGAGGTCAGAGTAGCATCAGCTCACCAGGACTGTGGGGAGCCGGGCTGTCCAGGACTCAAAGAAGTGATTTGAAGTGCAAGAGAGGTTTTGGCATCAGGAGCTTCACCATGAAGCTCCAGGGAGGGCAGGCAGTTCCTCTGCTGCCTCCTGTGGAAGGCATCCTGCACCAAGGAGGCCAGAAGCAGTTCAAGGTTGTGACATCCCTCAACGTCAAGCTGGGGAAGGAGGGTGCCATCCCCAGGGACCTAGGAGGTGCAGGACTAGGGAGGAAGAGAAGACACAGTACCTGTGGAAGGCAGAGAAGAGGCTGCTGGGGGCAAGCAAGATGGGGCCCTTGGGGAGGGCACAGCCTTGCTCATTGACCCATTTGAGATAGCCTTTGGTGATGTGTGCCATGCCAATTGCTCTGGCTGAGCAGTAGAGGAACTTGTAGCCATTCCTAGAGAGAACACAGGGACCACCTCTATGCTGTGCCCTGGACAAGGCATCCTTCTGCTCCTCTGAAGAGAAGGAGGCCGAGTACCTGGCCTAAGCCCAAACCTGTTCACCCCTTCAGCAAGTGAGGTGGCTTCACAAGCAACATGATTCACTTGCCCAGGGACTCAGGCTAAAACTGATCCCCATCTGCCTCTCTGCCCAGAAGCGGCACTGAAGGGGAACCCTGTACCACCCTCCAGGCTCTTCCCAGCAGCCGCACACCCACCCCTGCTGGAAAGCGGCCTTTGCTGCTTGGTACCCATGCACCCAGATGGGACCCCCCAGGCCAGCATCTTAATCACATTGGGCTGTGTGCGGCTTGTGGGGAGCTGGACACAGCCTCTGCAGACCCTCAAGTGGGCAGCACAGCCGGAGGGGCACCTCGGGCAGAGGGGGTATGGTGCTCTTGCAGGATTGGAGGTGGCAGCCAGGGCAGCCCCAGCGCCCTGGGGAGCAGAAGTCCCATGTCCCTGAGGCCGGGACAAGCCATCTGCGGGCCCACAGTGCCTCTTAGTGGCCACAGGTGCCAGGGATGGAGCTGAAGGCCTGGCTCGGTGGGGACTCACTGCCAGCTTCTGCTGGGTGCCAGGGCAGCATCACATATCGGGGCGGGTCGGTCCCCAGGGGGAAGCGGTAGTTGGGCACCCAGAGAGGCAACCAGCACCGATCCATGGGGCTGGGAGTATGGCTGGATCCCTGTGCCACTGCTGTGCAGCGACCCAAAGGTATTCAGCTGTGTCTGTGGCCTCTCAGGTGTGACCTTGTGCAATCTAATCTCCTTCAGTGCTCACTCAGCTTCATCTCCCCAGCAAAGCCTCCACCAACACACTCCTCCCAGGGAAGGCAATGCAAGCATCTCCTCCCAGCACCCAGGGGAAGTCCCTGCTTTCACCCCCCAACATCATCCAGACAGCACAGCAAGCATCAACGATCACTGACAGCAGAAAATTGGGCTATTTTGGCCAGCATCAGTGAGTAAGGAGTCCCGACTCTGGCTCCCACTCAGTCTCTCCTCCATCATCCTCTCACTTCCCCTTGACCTCAGCTGATCCGATACCTACAGGTGGATTTTGTGAAAGAGCTTAACAATCCCATGATGAGTCCAGTCTTTTCCCAGGTGTGGCAAGATGTGCCCAAGAGCATCCGACCTAGAAGGAAAAGAGACCAAGTTAGGATGATCCAACCTGGTGGGTATCTGGAAGGCAACAGGCTTTGTGGTCCCCCCTGGCTGCTTACACAAGCCTTGAAAGGACACTTTCCCCTAATGGGGAGGAGCAGAGATATGGGGTGGGAGAAAGGCCCTTTACTTGGTGATGGTGCCATCGATGTCCGAGATCACCACCTTGTCATCCCAGTTCCACAGGTAAATGGTGGCCTCACAGCGGCACGTGCCCTGGTACTGAGTCGTCACACTGAATGCTACCTCATTGGGGCCATCCTGCAGATTCAGCCTTCCCTGTGACAGAGGGGGAACAAAATTGGTACACCAGCACCGATTCACACCAGTCTAAGGCTTGCCAGAGGCCAGACTGCCACCTGGCCAGACCAGGGACCCCAGGCCTCTACAGGGTGGCCACCCAGGGTGAAATACTTGGATACCCTATAAAAACATGAGGTCAGTAGAGAAATCCCTGTTTAAGGGTTGTCTCACACCTACACACGCAAGCAGGCAGTAAAAGTACATACAATTTGTTCCGAGGAGAGCCGCAGGGATTTCTTGTAGGTTGGCAGAGATTTCTGTGCAGGGGTATCCATTGTTAACATGTCCCCAGGGTGCAGGGGTTCCTCATCACTGGATGACCCCTCTTCCTCCTGCCTATACAAAAAAGGGAAGAGCATGTTGGCTTTACTCTGCAGACCACAGCTTTCCCCATGAGAGCCAGGGGAGATCTGGAGGGGACCCAGGACAACCCACCCACCAGGAAGCAGCCATGGAGGAGATTGACTGGACTGGCATCAGCCTGAGCCTTAAAAGAGCTTTCTGCCCTCATACATTATGTAGACTTAGGAATAACTGGTCATTTAGGAGGAGAAGAGATGAGGAGCATGCACAGACTCCTAACGGCAACCTGGGAGGGAGGTACTCACCTCTGCTGAGCAGAGTCAGGCTGCAGTGTCCCCATGTTGGCTTTCCCTGGCCTTGACTGCTGCTGCAGGCAGAGAATGGTGTCATTAGCACCTCAGTGCCAAGGGCAGAGGCAGGGGCTACTTTGCTTACTGCCACTTGGAGCAGTGATACCAGAAAAGAGGTGACAATGCATCCCCCTGCCTCCATGAGGACAGTGCCCCATGGAAGAGGAACCACAGCTTGGTGCTGTGGTGGGTCAGGGAGACAGCAAGCACACATCGTGCCTGGGCTATGGCATGAGGAGCATGTGGCAAGAGGTCTCACCATTACAATGTCCCTGTTACTGCATTACCAGGTGTTGTTCTGCTGCTCAGGCATTAACAGACCTGAGGGGACAGCAGCAACCTTCAGAAGTCACCTTGCCAACAGGTCTCTCTGGCTGCCCTCATACTCAGCCTCAGGCCATCCCCACGACCCTGCTGCTCACCTACCCCCACTCCTGCCAACCACCAGAATAACGCCTGTCCCCTGGAGACACAGTTGTCATGGCCACTACTGCAAACACACCTCCTCCGCTGGGAATTCTTTCCTCCTCCAGGAGAACCACCAACTGCTGCCTTTCTTAGGCATCTTCTCCTTCACCAGTTTGTTGATGGTGCTCTGTGAACATGGCAGAACACAGGATGAAGTCAGTCCTCAACCCAGGGAGGTTCAGCTGCCAACAGGCTAAGGAGACCCTTGTTCAGGCAGGGTTTCCTTTGCAAAATTATTCACAGGATAAGATGTGTGACTCCTGCAACATTATGAGCTGAGACAGTTTGGGGGTGAAGGGTACAATGAGTTGTTCCCTTCATGCAGCTTGGAAAAAAAAAAAAAAAAATACTGGATACCTCATTCCATACAGCCCCAGCCAGGTGTACAGAGCCCTGGAGCAGGCTTATGCAGTCCCAAATTCTCCAGACTGCCAGGGCCTCTGGCCAGCCTTGCACAGATTCAACCATCAGAATAGATTTTTGACAAGGAAATCTCTGCTTTCCAGGTGCAAGTGGCACCCAGGTATCTAAAAGCCACCCTGAGGTCCCTCTGGGGGAAAGGACAGACTTCAGGGTTTGTAGCATGGAGCGATATTTAGCTCTGCTCCAGACTGCCCGCAAAGCAGCTTGGTCTCTTGCAGCCCCACTGCACTCTTCAAGCCCTGCTGAGAAGCACGGCCAGTATGTGCCACTGACCTCAGGAATGTTCCTCTGGAAAGCCTGTAGGGACAGGACCATGGGAGCAGCCACTGCCCAGTTGTAATACCTGGAAGAAGCAAGAGGGATGGGAACATCACCACTCCTGGAGCATGGCCAGAAGGTCCCCTCCCAGAACTACTGTGGTATAATTATTGTCTGAGATGGAATCACACTCCTACAGGAGTGTTTCTGTAGGGCCAAAAGGGCCACACTGGTCATCTTGGGAAGAAGCAGCAGGAAGAGCAGGCCACTCACTTCTTGTTGATCAGTATCACCAGGTTTGGGTCATCGATGAGTCCTGGATTCTCAGCAAACTGCTGGTAGGAGACCATGTGCTCCATAAACTTCTCTGGTGGGACAGAGGCTGTGTCATGCCACTGATGTATATAACGGATTTCAGGACAGCAGATTCCCCCTCCCACCTACCACGAGAGATCTGCCTGCTGCCCCCCAGGCCTCCACACAGCGACAGGGCAATTGCGGGCATCAAATCAGAGTCCATGGGGCTGTTGGCAGGCAAGTCGGATGGCAGCTGGACACACAGAGGGTTGCTGGGGTCTGCCATAGGCTTTGAACTCTGCTCTGTGTCACTACCAGCAAAAGAAACAGGGGCAACATCAGTCAATAGCTTTAGACATACCTCCATCCTTTGCTGTAAGGGAATTGCTCAGGAAGCTCTAAGCTTGGCCAGCTGAGGCAACCCATACCTCCTGGGGAAATAGAGAGCCACCTGCTCCTCAACCAGGTTGGAGAGGTCTTCCAGGTAAACATCACTGGGACCCAAGTGAGGACTTCTTTTGATGGATCCTCAATGCACAGACAGAAGGGAGAAAGCTTAGCTGAATCACCTTTCCAACTATCTCAGCATCTATTGAGAAAGCTAACAGCACTTTCTTCTTTCATGTTTGTATATTGTATAAAGAGGGTATCTCTTTTCCTACTTGAAAAGCTGCCTTAAATCAACAACAACAGAAGCACCTCAAGACACCTGCACTGGCCTGAGACCACTTGCCGAGAGGACAAAAAGGACAGGCCAATGTCCTGCCTATGTTCTGCTATGACAATCCAAAGGTGCCATTTGAAGTTAGCACCATGCAGGACAACCCTTTGTAATCTCCCTCTTTGTACAATGAGGAATTCCAAGCATCTCTTCTTCAGGGAGACAGTAATATTCTGAATTTATGATGGCTAGAAGAGTAAGGTTGGTTAGGACAGGTAACAGCACGAGAAGTCCTTAAATACACTGACAATGCATGTTTTCGCTTTGTGTGATTTTCCACCTGACTTGGCATGCTCAGGATGAGGATGCAAGTCAGGCCAGGTGCTGCCAGACACTTCAAGTTAAGGTATGGTCTACACTGCTGAGAAATCTTCTAACCATGCAAAAGCAGAGACAACCAAGAATGGACTTCAGAAAGCGTAAGGCAAGAAAGCCTTCCTGGGGAGCTGGGTGGTCACTGAAAAGAGGAAACCTAAGGAATGTCTGTTCAAAGAAGAGGAGCTGGTAGCACATGGAGAGGGCAAAGCAAACACATCACACCTTGAATACCCAGGGCAGTCATGAAGGAGTTACAATGAATAAACAATCCAACCACCCCATCCAAGCCAGACACATGGGCAGGCTCAAATACCACTTCCAGCAGCACCAGTCACCCACTCACCTTGTCTTCTCTGGCTTTCCAGCTGAGACTTGGGGCCCTCCTGCCTTGGAGCAGCAGCTCCCTCAAAGGGGTCCACATCTGGCACAACACTCCCACCTCCCTCCTGTTTCTCTTGTGGGGCTGAGGAGGCCTCCAATAAGCTCTCTGCCCCCACAGCACTGGGGATGTCCCTCATCTTGGGGAGGCTGTTTTCATCACAGGGTACAGGTGCTGGCTCAACAAGAGACACAGCAGAGGAACAAGGTGCACCCTGATGTCCCACGGGGCTTGGACCTCCTCCCAGACCTTCAGAGATGGCAACAAGATGGGTTGCCTCATCCACTGGGACCAGTGTCGCAGAGACAGTAGTTGCTGTGGTAGCAAAGGTCTTTGTGGCCTTGGCTGGTTCAACTCGTTCTGATTTATTCACCTCAAAGAAAGCAGAAGAACAGGTCTGAGGATGGGAAGTTGCCCAAAGCATCAGGCAGAAGAGGACAGCTCCTCTAAGGCTATCTGGCCACAGCGTCCTCCGCTTTCTCCAGGCCTTTCAGACACCCCATTCCCACCAGCAGCTTGAGAAGAGCAAGAGCAGGGACTTACCCGAGGGAGCCTTCCCCAGGCCCACTGCACATGGGATTCAGCCCCTAGAGTAAAACTCTCTTGTGGTCTGATCTCCAGCTCAGAGTCACTTTTGGGAGAAGGCAGATGGCTCAGGGTGGGGCTACAAGAAAAGAAGGGAATGTTGGACCTCATCTACCCTACAGTCCTGTGCTTTCTTGTCACTGCAAGGACATTTAGGTGCAAGAAACCTGTAAGGGTCATTTCCCATAGAGTCAGTTCTGCCCCATTAGCCTATCACTTACAAATGAGCAAGACCTGTGGAAAGCTGAGGCCCAAGGAAGCAAAGTGCTATTCCACCGGTTGTCCAGAAGCAGCTCAGCAGCAGAGACAGGAGAGCCCTGTGCATGTAGGCTTCTTGCATCTGTGACCATGGCCAGAAGTGTCCCTTACTGGCTCCAAGCTTTCCTCCAGCCACCCCATATCACGCCAGGAAAGTCCTCCTCTCCTGACACCCCCAAATCCCTTTTCCTTACCACCTTCCCAGCCACAAGGCACATCCCCTGCTCTCACCAAAGCTGAGCAGATCGCCTTGGCTCTGCCCATTACCTGTCCACAGAGGCCAGCTCCCCGTCAGAGTAAGGGTGCATCTCTGGGGACTGTAACAACCTGTTTTCTTCTTCAGGAAGATCAGCAAAGGAGAAATACACTGAATCACTGCAAAGGAGGAAAGAGGTCAGTTGTGCTACTCTCAGGCACCAGCCTCCTCACTTGGAAAGCTGGCAATACCCAACTTCACCATTTCTACTGGCTTTCTACTCCACAGGAGGCTGAGGTCCAACTCAAAACACTATCCCCATGTTTCAGTACTGCTGGGCATTACCAAGCAAACCTACAGGCTTGACCCACTGCATCACCCTGCCCAGACTAAGCCACTCACCTGGGGACTGGCAGCTTGCATGGCTCCTCCACAGACATGTCACTTCTGGTCTCCTCACAGCCTTCTAACTCGGAGACTGACAACTCCTTCCTCTTGGGCTTCCTCCTGCGTCGCCTCCTCTTGCGCAGGGTCACTTCAGCACTGGAGGCGTCCAGGCCATGAAAGGGCCGAGTGGCATCCTCTGGGCTCTCCTCCGTGGGGATGGGGGACGTGCAGAGGCGGGAGGGGATGCTGTCCTGTAATAGAGATGGAAGTGCCCATCAGCTCAAGCACCCTCTTTTCCAGCCTGGCAGCTCATGGCTCTCGTCTATGCAACATACACCACCAATACAACCAACACCACTGAGCCCTCAGCTTGGGGGTGGTTTTGTGGCTAGGCCCAAAAGGAAAGGTTTTGTACATGCAACACACAAGTAAAAAATAATAAATAAAAAAAACCCCCAAAACCCACACAAAAACCCCAAACCAAACTCAAAACTAGGCTTATCCAGCCACAGGCTAGAGACACCTTTAATGCTGACAAGGAGAGGCAGGCAGGAGATGGCACCATGAGATCAGAATTACAAACGCTGCAAATGGGATTCGGGATAGAGCCCTCTCCCTGCTCTCAAACCCAGCCCAAGCTAGCAGCAACCACAAGTCAGCCTGGGAGAGAGCTGCCAAGATTTCTGGAAGCCACAACTAGTCTCATCCTGCTTCCCAGTAGAGCGGGCAGCCTGCCACAACATCTGGCTCACTCTCATCCCTGTCACAAGATCCCCCAAGAGGCCAAGCTCCAAGATATCTGCCTGGCTGGCCAGCAGCTGTGCCCAGGGATGGAGGACAGTCTGGGATGCAGATATTTGGTATAATGCTCCCTCAGGGTGCTCCACTGCCCATATCCTCCATGCTGTTTACAAGGTCATTTGAGTAGGAACCTTTCTGGACACACAAAACATCAGAGGGGATAATGGAGTCACCCTCGGGAAGAAAAGCAGTCCAAACCTGCTCCTTCCACCTCAAGCCTGCACATCCAGGTGGCCATAGTAGGACACAAACCAGCAGCACTTCTTCATCACCAACCTTGTTTTCCTCCGACTCCTGGACAAAGAAGGCTTCTCCATTGTCACCAAGCTTCATGTGCAGGTCCACAGGCTCCCCATTGATTTCAATATCAACCTGGCAAGGGGCAGAAGAAGCCTGCCCATCAGTGTACAGGAAGGCACTTCTCCAGGGAAGGGATGTGTTGGGGTTGCTCACAGGGCTGACAGCCACCCAGTCTTTGAGGCAAGGGATCTCTCCCAATTTTCCTGGGAAGCACAGTCCTCCCTGGAAGAGGATGGGTTCCATTTGGGGCATCCCCTCCAAAAATTGGCAAGCACCCCTTTCAGCAGGGCTCCTATTCCCCTCAAACAAATTTCTTCCATAACCTGCGGGTAATGGAAAATCCTAGGTCTGGAGACACCAGAGAGGAAGCATAGTCCCAGGGCAGGCACCACTTACCACCTTCTCCTTGGAACGCAGCACACCTAGCTTCCCAAAGCGCACGTGAAATGGGGAGCACTGGAAAGAGTTATCAGGCTGCCTCACCACAACCACATCGATGCAGCCCGTCAGTGTGGCAGGGTTCAGACCCCGGTACAGCTCCTTCACCGTGACGAAGACGGTCTCAGCAAGCTGCCCCACATAGTTCATTGTTTGAGACTGCAAATGAGAGACAGGAATAGACTCAGTTTGGGGAAAAGGGGCTCCAGCAGCTAAATGCAATGTGAGTTTACCCTAGGAGAGTCACTTCGTAGCTGTAAACACAGCCCCATCCTAGGCACCAGTAAGCCTCTAGGGAAACTAAGGCAAGCACATGAAGGACCTTGATGGAGATCAGCCAGGGCCTCTGTGAGTACCAGAAAACAGGACAGAAGCCAGAGCACTAGTTATTGCATCCAGCTTGGAGGAGACCGACCTTTGCCATTGGGATGCACCATCACATTTGCCCCTTGGGAGGGCAAATGCTACCTCACAGCAACACTTTGCAATCAAGCTGTCAACATCCCATTCAAACAAGGATTTGGTTGGCAGGAGACCTCCCGCCCTGCACTTCAAAAGAACAAAACAAAACAAAAAAAACCCAAAAATCCACAACACCAACCCACAAACCTCAGGGCAGAGAGGTGGGAAGTCCAAAGTGCTGCTGCATGCACCAGACACTCACTTCAAACAAGGTCCAGACCTAAAGTTTCCCACTCAGAAGGGAAGAGGGGAAGGCATTCCACCTAGGCATTGCTGAATCAGCCAGGCACAGCCCTTGTTAAAGCCAGAACTCCCGAGTCTCCTATGCCGCCATCATCTACCTTCCCAGGGAATCCCAGCAAATGGGCCCTGCTGCCCAGAGGACACCCGGACAGTTCTGCAATGCAGTTTTCACAAGGCACTGCTACACTCTGAGGTTGCACAGCTCCTGTTTTTCATTAGCAAGAACATGTGGAAGGAAAGCTTTGCCTGCTTCCTGCTCACATCCTCCAGCTGCTCACTCTCCAAGAAGAAACAATTCCCCTGCACAGTGATGGAGGAGAGGCATTGCTGCAAAGCCAGAAATTCATATGGTCCATGCTGGGGCTCAGACAACAGCCATGCCTCCAGACACATAAGGTGGCACACAGGCTCCAAACAGCTCTCATGCAGCCCCCCTTCCTGCAGGCCACCACTGGCAGCTGCCTCCTGCTCAGTGCGCCGAAATCCCTAGAGTATTTTCTGGCAGAACTACACTGGGGTGCTGGTCCCAGCCCCTGGGCCAGCGGAGCCCCTTGCTCCATTTGCTCAGCACTTCGCATCAGCAGGACAACAGTCTCGGTGTCAGTGCAACACACCAGAGGCTGGGAACCACAGAGGCCAGGCCAGCTTCCCAAGCTGCCAGCTCTGCACCCCACCTTGCCCCAAGGAGAGGATGAGGACACAGGATGACCACTTCAGAAGAACTAAAGGAAACCTCTTGAGCTGGCAACATGATGAGCTGATGGCATGGTGTCCCTGGGGGCTCTCAGCACAGCCCCCAGTGCACACCCAACCCAAGGCCAGTGAGAGCTGGTTCCTTACCCAAAGGGATGGGGACAAGCAGGTGCCACCTGATGAGCCCTCTGCCCCAGCAGGCACCCAGCCTCTCTGATCTGTTTTGGCCAAGCTCAGCCCCCTCCCATTCCCAGACATCCCTCCAGGAGAGGCACGCCCTCCCCCCCGCCTCTCCCTGACAGCCAGGATTAAGCCCAAAGCCCAGATCCTCCCCAGGGAGGGAGAGCAGGGAAGTGCTAGCGGGCTCCAGAAGCTTCAGTCCTTCCATCAGCTCTGCTGCAACCGGGGCCAGGGTCACGGGGCCACCCACCAGCCTGCTGAGCCCAGCTTTCCCGGGCATTGCTGCTGTCGTGGGCAGCCCTCCAGCTGCCTTCCCCACTGTGCTGCAGGGCCTGGTGGCAAACAGGAGAGAGCTCCTCGCTGCAGAGGCGGGGGATTTTCAGAGAGGAGGAACAATTGTGCTGTCCCCAAGGCAGCACTGAATGGCTGGGGTATACATTGAGATAGCCCTGAAAAGTGGATACGGAAAATCCTGGGCAGATAAACCTGCACAACCCGTGGGGTTTGGGGTGGGGGCTTGGAAAGAGTGCCCAGGAACGGCCCCACGCTGAGCTGGACCTTCGCAGAGAACACAGGGTGCAAGGGCTTAACACAGCGCTGCAGCCACCCAGTGAAACATGCTGCTGCCTCGTGCCAGGGCCACATCCCCTCAGCAGAGCCAGTGTCCCCCTCATGGGACCTCATGCCCCATTGCCTCAATGCACAGCTGCCCCCTCCCCAGGCATCTGCCACGTTGCTGGGGACCCAAGCAGCAAGAAAAGGATGGTTCCGGTACAGTTTTCAGCTCAGTGAATTTAACTCCCTGTGGATTTCACCCAGGACAACTGGAGACAGGCAGAGGACACAGAGAAGAAGCTCAGACTTCTCACAGCTCTCAGCCCCACCATGGATGGAGCAGGCCCATTAGGGAGATGAAGAATAAATTACACTCTGGAGAGAGATTAATAGGCGGACAGGGCAGGAGAAAGGGTTTTCCAGCCACATTCAACAAAAAAACCCTACAGAGGAATAGGACATCCCCACCCCTCAACCCCAGAAACAGCAGGATCACAGCCCTTCACCACGCAGCTCTTGAGACATTCCTTCCCTGTGAAGGCAGCACAGCTCACATCCACCTCTCCAGCCTCCCCAAAAAAGCCAGATATTTTGCTAACACGAGCCTGCTAACGCTCCTAGGTGGCAGCAAGCTGGGCCACCCCACAAGCAGCACACCCTTCCCACCCTGCCCATCCATGCTCCGCATCCATCACACGCTACAAACCGCCCAGGACCTCCCCCGATACCTGGGCAGCTGCTGAACCTCAGCATCTCCTCAGCTTTGGGGCAACCACTCCAGAAGGCCCTGGAGCTGCTCTCTGCCAGCAGTAACGCTCGCTCACCCGCAGCTCCTCCCCGCCCTGCTGCTTCCTTCCTCTCACCTGAGGAAGGGGAGGGCCCCGTCTCCCACACAGCACCCCGTCCCCTCGCCGTGCCTCCCGTGAGGGCGCCGGGGCGGCCGGAGGGCGGTTGGGGGGGGCAGCTGGCACCTGCACGGAGCAGCTCTCCCTCATTGCAGCCCGCTCCTTTGCTCCAGCGGCTGCGGGCAGAGCTGCCAGCTGCCTTGCGCTGGTGGACACCTTCCCTCCCTCCTTCTCCAAGCCACCGTCCCGCAAGGACACTGCAGCCCAGCCCACCAGGCTGGAATGTCCAAAGACAGTCCTTTCATTTTCCAGACCAGATCTCCCAGTGGTTAACCCCTCAGGGCACAAACTATACAAAACTCTCAGGACCCCAAGGACGACTGAGCCCTCCGGTGCTTGCAGAGGCTGAGTGCGCAGCTCTGGGAAAGATCTGCCCTTTAAAAGCTGCCTTGCAATGGCTGGAGAGCATTCTCGCACAGCCATGTCTGGGCTGAGGACAGTCCAGAGTGGGAAGTGTCTTTCTAGGGAGCCTATGCCAGATGCGAATTTCTCCCTCCTCCATAGGGCTATAGGAGTTGCTTTAGGGTCACGTGGACTAGGACCACAAAGCGCGGGTAGGGCAATAAGTGCTGTGTTGCTCACTTAATTGCTCCTGGATGTAAGATTGGGTGCACCTTGGCCAGGTTTGGACTAGGAGGAATGTGAAAGGTGCTGGTGCGTGGTGCTTGTAGGGAGGAACTGAGGCTTCACCAGAACCCAAGGCTTTGGGTGATTTTGAGGGATAATTTTAGCTGTTCCTCAGTAACTGCAAATTTTGGAAGAATGAATTTAGGTGAGTTTATTCCATTGTGCAACTGGGACACCCGGCCCTCTTGCACAAACCAGCCCATGCCTCTGGGCAAGCAAGGAAAGGCAGCTTTTCCTACCTGGGGCAGCACTGGCTAGGACACAGCTAACATCACCCACCCTCCTGCAACATCCTCCGAGGCTGCTGCTGTGCCATGCCGTATGCTGCAGGGAGCCTGGGCTGCCCACTGCACCCGCCCTCAGCACCCCTGGGTGAAGGCCTAGGGGCTCTGCAGACCGCTCCCCACAGGCTTCCCTCCCCTTCTCCCAGCCTCCAGCCCTCCCTGCCCTTCCCCTGTGCCACAAAGTCCCAGGGCTCGGGTACCCTGCATCCCCTGCCTGTGGCCTGGGTTTCCTCTCTCCACCCCCATCATTGTGGCTTTCTGCCTTTTGGGGTTTTTTTTTTTTGCTTCCCCTCCACCTGCCCCTAGGAAAGGTTTGGGACACAAAGAACCACGAAGCACCATTTTACAGAGGCACCACCAAAGCCCACAGTGAAGTCTGAACAAGGCATAGAGGGAGGGAGCGCGTGGCCAAGGCCCAGGGCCTCCTCTGCCCTGTGTTATGTCCAGTGGGGTGAGAAAACAGAGCACGAGCTGAAAGAGAAGCACAAAAAAGCAGAGGCTTTAAGAAAACTGAGGCTTTCCAGATCTCAATGGGCCTGACAGCAGTGGTGAAGCGACGCAGGAATAGCCAGGTGGACTCTGGTAAGAAAATGAGGCAGTGGGGGGTTTTTGTGCCCCCCAATAAGTGCATTGGCTCCCACTGGACTACAACTCCCCAAAGGCAGGGATGTGGCTGGTGTGGGCTCTGCCCCGGCCCCACCTAACCCACTGTGAAGGTGATTCCCCAGAACCCTCTGTGCTGAGTTTTGGAGTGATGTGGATTGAGTGGCTGCAGCTCCTGGTCTGCACAAGAGCTGGTGGCACTTTCGGGACTAAGGCTCTTCTGCTGCTGTGGGCGCAGGCCTCTCCCACCCATCAGTTGTGGAGCTGACATTGTTCTGTGAGAGCAGGGAAGTGCCAAAGCTGGAGGGTGGCTGCCTAGGACCCCTTTAGTCCCCGAGAAGGGTCCAAACCAACCAGGTTGTCGCAGCTGATGGGCTGACCTGCAGAAATGCCACAGCTCATTCCCGGATGTTACCTCCCTGTGCCTGTTTCCTCAGTTCTGCCATACTGGTGAGGTTGATGGCCGTGGGAGGTAGAGATCCCTCCTGTGCCCATATGGTGCTGAGCCCAGCCCGGACGGGAGGTCTCAGACCCAACATGGGAACTTTCCTAAAGGCTGTAACAAACCAGCTAAGGAAGGATGCCTGTTTTCCAGCAGCTTCGTGTTTCCGAGAGCTCTGCCCCTTGGTAAAATCGGACTGAAAGCAGCTATTGTGGGTGGCCAGGCACGGCTGCGGTCCCGGAAGAGGGTGGGCTGGCACCAGGCAGCACCAGCTGCTGACCCCAGCAGGGCTTGCGGGGAGCCCAGGGTGGGCAGCCGCCACCGAACCCCACAGCCCACGGCCAGGTCACCAGGCACGCACACCCAGCAGCGAAGGAACCTGCTGTAACCTCAGTCTAGACACCGCAGGATGTGACATCTCAGGTGCTCTGTTCTTGCCATGGCACCTTAGACTAGTGCTTGGCGATGCCACCAGACTGGGTCTCATCCAGGGTAGTGCTTTACACCCTGCAAACCCTGGGGCTGGAACACAAACCCAAGAACAAATCTTGGCTGCAGATGCCTGGTACCTGGTCAAAAATGCCACACAGGACATTTCAGCAGAGGACGCCATTTCTTCCTCAGCCAGCTGAATGCATCCTTAGGCGAGCACAGGGAAGGAAGGCAAAGCCAGCATGAGCACGTGTGCAGCTCAGCCTTGCTGTGGCTCCAGTCCCCCAACCTCTGGACATAAGGGTGAGCACTTGGCACTGGGGCATCCTGCAGAAATAGCTTCCACCATCACTTACCTCCAAGGCTCCTTGCTCATCTAGTTTTCCCAACTGGCCCTTACACCCGTCTCCTGACACTCCAGACTTTGCTCATCCCCCAGCACCCCTGCAGCAGATCCCCAGCTCTGCCATGGCCATACTTGGTGATGTCTGTACCTCCCTCTGTGCCACCCTGCAGTCCAGCCCTGGGGTGTTTTACTTACCTCCTCTTTCCTCCAAATAGCTTAAAGCACTTTTAATTACCACGGTAAGTTTTTGCAAAGCCATGCAACTGTTCTTGGTTCCTGCCAGCTGCTTTTCATACCCCTTCTTGCTCCCCCTTCCTTTTCGTTGGCAGGTGAGCACTGCTAATCCATCGCCCTCTGGGCTTGTCACCCTGAGCACCCCAGTTTCTCTCTGCATCCTCCCCCCAGGAACTGCTCCAACAGGGAGAAGTTTCTTCCTCCTTTTGGGAACTCCACAATGTGCAGATGTTTGCAATGAGTCTTTGCAAAATGAGACTGCTTTTTTTATTAGTCAACCAAGAGGCAATATTTTCAGCTCCTTGCATTCCAATGGAAAAGCAAAGCTCACACCCGCCTCCATCTTGGCGGCTTTCATCCTGCATCCCTGCTGCTCCCCACCCGTCTCGGATCACACCCTTCACCCTGTACAGGGTAGCAGCACAGCCGGCCACACTCGCCCCTCGATGCTGCCTTGCCGGCTCTGCCATGCTCCACCGGCCAGCAGTGCTGGAAGCCACGATCCCAGCATTTCCAGTGCCTCCCCAGAAAAATTCCATCCATCCACTTGGCAGCTGGGAGCACCCTGAGCACTCACTGCCCAGGAGACTCCTAAATTTTCCTTTATCCCAGAAAAACAAGTTGTGTCTTCAGTCACAGGGTGGGAGAGGGGACAAGCTGTGTCAAAGACAGGCTTGTTTTTCCCCCTCCTTGTATTTTGACAGCTGTTGCAGACGAGCCAGGCCACAGCCAAATCTTTGGCTGCTTCCAAGGTGGGGGTTAATGGGGGTTTTGCCTCCTCTCTCAGTCATCATTATTTCTCTGGGACTTTCCCAGCTGCTTAAGCTCATCTTTGAGCAGCCTGGCAGTCCCCTGGGACACTTCTCCTTGGATCCCCCCCTTGCTGCCTGCTTCTTCCTGGGCCTGGGGTGAAACATCTGGAAAAAGGGTGGACGATCCGGCTGCAAGACAGACCTGGGAAGCCAGCCTGCCTCCGTGTTGGCTGAGACCTGACACAGCTCAGCTCATCAGAAATGCTGCAGAGGAGCAAGAAGCTCTCCTGGACAGGAGGGGAACTGAGTTGACAGAATGGGTCTGCTCCCTTTCCTACCCTGGAATAATGCTCCAGGGCCTCGCTGCTCTGGGTTACGATCTTCTGATGGCCAGTAGCCTGGCCTGTTTCTCCCCGGTCCTGCCCTGTCCTTTAACTTCACCAGCACCACCGCTGCACTGGGGCTTCCTGAGATGCTGGCAAAATCCAAGGCAGTGATACAAAAAGCAAAGATGCCTTTTCCTGAATGCCATACACCCCTTGCAGTCACCGAGCAGGATGCTGCAAGCACCAAATGTCAGGTGAGAGATGGCCAGAGCCATTGAGTTTATTGGGCTGGGTGTTGTGGTTTAAACCCTATCGGCAACAAAGCCGCTTGCTCACCCTTCCCCTACCCCGGTAGAATGGGGGAGAGAACCAGGGGAAAAAAAAACCCACAAACCTAAAACCCATGGGTTGAGATAAAGGCAGTTTAATACAGCACAGTTTAATACAGCAGAGAAAGAGAAAAAAATAATAGAATATACAAAACAAGTGATGCACAATGCAATTGTTCACCACCCGTTGCCCAGCCTGTCCCCAAGCAGCAATCACTCCTTCCCCCGGCCAACTCCCCCAGTTTCTATACTGAGCTTGACATCAGGTGGTATGGAATAGCCCTGAGGCTAATTGGGATCAGCTGTCCTGCCTGTGCTCCCTCCCAGCTTCTTGTGCACCTGGCAGAGCATGGGAAGCTGAAAAGTCCTTGACTGGTGTAAACAGCTGAAACCAGGACACTGGGCAACCCAGATGTGAGGCTGACAGCCGTCAATCAGCCCTGCAGGTCCAAGATCCCTGTGCTAGGCAGCTCCCTGGAGCATCTCCCTGCTGCTGGCGGGGCTGTCATCCCTAACTGACATCCCTCCACTGTGACCCTCCAGGGAAACCCCACCAGAGGTTGGGATGTTAAAGGGCTTTCCTGTTATCACCGCCTCTTTTCCCAGCAGAGAGAAGCAGCCTTTTAAGAGCAGGGGGAGCGCAGGGAAGGCTGGCAGGGCTTCCTGCCCCTCTCAGCTGGCTGGGCAGGGGCTCCCATTTCCTTCCCCAGACCAACAAAGAGCTCCAGAGGCTTGTGGAAGGGGTGATTCAGCAAAACAGGACAAGAGGAGAGGCAGAAACACCAAGTCATCACAGCTGGATGGGGTGAAATTTCCGTCCCGTGAAAACCACAGGGAGCAAGGCTCAGGTGTCCTGCTCCCTCAGGGATGAGGGCAATTCCTGGACGTCCAGCTGCTCTGAGTGCCGGCCCTGGAGCCAGGAATACAATGGGAAAAAGAGTGCTGTTGGGTGGGTTTTGGGTTTTTTTGGTTCCCCCCCCCCACCCATTCTCAGAAAGATCAGGTCAGACGGGCCTGGCATGCGATGGAGTGGGTGGGAAAGCCATTTTGCCTGAAGAGAAGGAAATGCCATCCCCAGTTGCCAATCACGAGCATTGAAAAATTACGGCCGCAGGACTGGTCGAAAACCTTCCGGTCTGGTTTATAAACATGCTCTGCTGATTTGGCTCCTAGTTTCTGACCTGTTAAAAGTTCACACTTCTTCCGAAAACACAAAGGGTTCAAGCTTACTGAAAAAGAAAAACCAGAAAGCTACAATTCCCACATGGTCACGGGGCTCCAAGAGCCAGAGCTTGCAGAGAAATCCAGCCACGCTCTAAAACCGGGACAGCTGATAGCCCTGAGCACTAAATGGTCCTGAAAAATGAAGTTTCTGAACTTGCGATACACTGAGAGCCCTTAGCTTTTTTCTCCAAGATGCCGATAATCCAGCCAGGTCCCACACCTTAAAGCCAACGACTTTAGATAAGCGACATCAACTGTGAGCAGAGCCTGACCATTAGCTCCGGGTGCAGGAAAAGCAGAATGACGCGCGCTTTCAGGCAGCTGGGAAATCTTTTATCTTTTGTCCGAAGCTGGTGTCTTATTTCAAGAGAGAGGATGTTTCCAAGCCACGCTTTATTTAAGAAAATAGTTGGTGTTCTGCTCGATCCCCGACCTGCCCAGAGCACGCTACTACTAAACGCTGCCAAAGCCCTCGGGGTGCGGCGGTTTGGCCGCCCCAAGAGCACGCCTCCAGCCCGGGCAGCGCAGCGGCACCCAGAGCCGCCCACCCTGCAGCGGGACCCGAGCCCCGGCCCGCCGCAGCCCCCATCCCGCCGCGGGCGGAGCACACCCCCCGCGGGGGCGGCCGAGGGCAG